>JAQGAU010003601.1:0-12911 GCA_034698045.1 Paramacrobiotus richtersi
CCGGTACCGTGACCGACGGGACGGACAACAAAACCATTTTCATTGAATATAGAGGACCTCCGCTACGCTTCGGTCGACCAGATTATAGTTATATCCATTATATCCGCCCACCCCTAAGCCCACTCTGGTTAGAAATGGCAACTACCGGACACCTTACAACGACCTGTTTGTCATCTGACAGTATTAATTTGCTGCAGTATGAATGCAATATAAGGCAGTTCGTTTTCTGTTTGCTAGTTGCTATTCCGAAGTTGGTATGCAAAGCCGCAGCCAGCCCATTGGCCTTAGCCGGTCAAACTGCATGGAATTTGGAATAATTCTGCATGAAGTGATGCATGCGCTCGGATTTTATCATGAACATAGTCGTGCCGACCGAGACCAATACGTTCGCGTACATTACCACAATTTGAAGTCGAACGTTAGCATAGCGGACTTTGAGATCATGCGAAATATGAAGACGTACGGAATACCGTATGACCTGGAGTCCATCATGCATTACGGAGCTTGCGATTTTGCCAACATAAGGGATCCTTGCACGGAGCCCGTGCTAACTCTTAAAGCAGGTAAACCCGGAAGAAAGTACGAGATGGGACAACGAAAACAGTTGAGTACTGGTGATCTTTCGAAGCTCCTTGCCGCTTACAGCTGCAGCAATTCGGAGAAAAATGCGCCGGAAACGATTCCTGAAGGAACGTCTGCTTTTCCTGGGTTTTCTAGTGCGCCCATGAGTTTTGAGCAATGCAGATCTCAGTTCAACGAGAACTGTAAGCGTTTCTCCGCAACAGTGGATAACTGCACAGTTTATACTGGCTTAGCCATAAAGTGCAATTATTTAGTAACACATCAGCAACTGAGTAATATGGTGCAGATCATGTCCAAACCACCACTTCGCCCTATCCAAGTGTTTCTTCGGGATCGACTGATTTCGCCATCCATCTTCAGTCCAGTGAAAGTTCAAGTTGTGGTACTTGACATTTCACATTGCGCATTTCGACGTACCACAGCAAAGCTGCTTGAGCTAAGGTTTACGAATTTAATACATTTAGAACTTACACACTGTACGGATTTAGCGGTACGCAAATCTGACTTCCAGTTTTCGCAAAAACTGCATATTATTATCTTTTACCTCTCCACCATTGAGAGTGTGGAAAAAGGAACATTCATGGACCTGGAGCACTTAGCGCTCTTGGCACTGGATGGTGGAATATCACGGCTGCGTGTGCTTGACGACAAGACGCAGAAAAACGTGGAACGTATTCATTGCGGATGCTCGTTTTCTTGGCTGCGTTCTTGGTGGCAGTCCAACCAGAAGCTCAAGAAGGAAGCTGATTGGGGAGAAATTCATCGCTCCCCACTTTATAATCCTGCTTACGCGAAGGAGGAAATTTTTCTTCCCGTTAATTGCTCCGCACTTCCTCTCGCGTATGACTCAATCAATTTTTTGCAAGATAACTTCTCCATCAACGAACCAGAGTGCTTGATGAATGAGAGCAACGCTACAACAATGGACGACTTTCACGAGTTTTCTTTGGAACCGATGGGTCCGGAACAATGCGCCCTACAATTCACCGAAAACTGTAGCGGCGGACGTGGACTTACTGTGGGAAACTGCACAACTAACAAGTTATTAGCCATCGACTGTAACGCTGGTGCAAGTGCTGTACAACTGCAGGAACTGGCTTTCGCGATATCTCAACCGCCGATACGCGCTGTAAAGGTATCGGTGCACGATGGGGAAAATTTGGACTATTTCATTTACAGACAAGTTCGCCGGCAGGTAGTGGTGTTCTGGATATGGCTCTGCATTTCAAGCCGAACCACGCAAAAGTTGTACACGCTCGATTTCGGCAATTTGTTGGAATTTAGCGTCTGTATGTGCGACGATTTAATTGTGCACAAGAAAGATTTCAGTACTTCCACCAGACTTAAAATAATCACTTTCTTTCGCACCACCATCCGCTACTTGGAAAAAAATGCATTCGATAATCTATCGCAGTTGCGTTTCCTTTCACTGGAAGAAGGACTCAGTACATTACCGACACTCACGCGCCATATGAGAGGTTATCTTAACAGATTACACTGTGATTGTCAGTATGCTTGGCTTCGTTCTTGGATCGCAGAAAACAGAGCGCTGCTTTCCAGCTGTGAAGACGGTGAGGTGTACAAAATCGAAAATGCGATGGAGAGTGAAGCTAGTACAAAGGAACAAGTCCGTCTAGACTGCGCTGTGCCCCTGCCTGCCGATCCGCGTTCCTTAAACTACAGCCAAACAGAGTTCTCTGTTAACGCTCCTCAGTGTATGGATGACAATAAAACAGAAATGGTCAGCAATATCTTCGTACAACATGCCGAATTCTCTGAAGATCCAATGACGCTGGCTCAGTGCAGACTGCAGTTCACTGACAACTGCGCGTCAAGTATGACCACAGTGCAAGATTGCGACCGCTTTCGCTTATTGGATATCCGCTGCAACAGTGCTGCTTCTTCTGATGAGATTGATACTATGGTCCAAGCAATGTCTAGCCCACCAGTCCGGCCGATAAGACTATTCTTCCGAGACTCCAGAATCAGGCCCAGATGGACATCCTGGGCCGAAACGACGTTTGCACCGATTCAGTTACAGGTTATATCGGTTATGTTAGTGGAATGTGCTAGTAACCGCACAACGGGCAGCTTGGTGAAATTGGGTCTTTTTGCACTGCTCAAAGTTGAGTTCTGTAACTGCAGAGACATACTTGTTGAAAAAGCAGATTTTGCGAAGCTTACGGAGATGAGACTTATACTGTTCTACAATACCACCATTTATGCAATGGAGCGCGGTACTTTTGTCGACTTACCTGAGCTGCGTTTACTATCCTTGGAGAACGGCCTAGCCCCACTTGTGTCGCACGACAGACAAGTTTGGAAATACGTCTTTAAACTGCACTGCAGCTGTGAATATGCCTGGTGGAGAAGATGGTGGCAAGGGAACGCACTTCTTATGTTCGAAGCGCAAGCAGGCGAGATTTTTTTTTTGTTCGAAGCGGTTAAGAATGGAGCCTACTCGAAAGACGAAATTTATTTACCAGTTGACTGCGGCAGGACCGAATCGACACCGGACACACTCACGGTCAATTTAACCCAAGAAGAATTTTCAATCAACGAAGTAATGTGCGGGTAAAGAGCTGCAAATTGTGAGCTGGTTAGCATTATTTATACTTGTCTGAAATCTAGTTTTTATTTCGGGACCGAACTAAACGAGTTTGACTGAAAACAGCAGCTTACAAATCACTGACTTGGTAAGTTTCTCATTGGCTTTGTGTTGCTATGGTTCTAGAAAGACTTAAACTATTGTTCAGTAAGACTGACCTGCGTGGCTGATCTTTCCCCGAAAGAAAACTCAAAACAATAATGATCCACAAACACCATAACCGGGAAACAAGTTTGTAGAAGGAAAACAACTGAACAGAGCGAAAGTTCACTTTCTATAGCAACTCTCAAAACACTTAGGCTGCTCGCTGGTGTCTTCCCTACGAGGGCAGGGTCTAAAACATGGCCCTGGCCTTGGCCGGAGGCCTTGGCCGGTGGCCCAGGCCGCAGAAAATCTGGGCAGGCCGCCGGCTAAAATCTGGCTATGGCCTCTGAAAAATCAGGCCTTACAGAAAGAGCACTCCAACTGGGCTGCGATATTAAACGAGAATGGTACCCACTATTCCCATTATGCAAAGCTGAATGAACGTACACTACAAGTTACCGCGCAGCGATGTTGCGCTTCGTCATGTAAAACGCTTGCTAAATATTTCCGTAGTGGGACTAAATCCCTCACGCTACTCCCGATGTCATATGTACAATGTGTTCCACAATATGCCATTTACTTTGAAAAGTCGCATTACCATGCATATCAATTAATGAGTGTTATCTCAGCATTAGCCCTGTGCCCGACACGTACTTAAGATTTTTTTGACTGTACTTCCGGTAATGTATTATCGCAAAAAAAGTGCTACTGATTTATGATGAAACAACCACAATAGATAAAAGAACGCTGTGCGGCTCGTCTTACTAGCATCGAAGATTCTGTGAAAGCCTTCATCTGTCCTGATAATTATCCTCGTAGTGTGCTGCACGTTTCCCCATAATAAATCATGATCATACTATGGTATGCCTTGGCAGTTGGCACAGGCATAGCCAGAAACCGCTCGTAATTTTCCCAGACAGGAGGAGCGAGTAAAAGCTAACAAGCTACACATCTATTATGACATAATAACAATCATATGTCATACTCTGAAACCGCTTTTAGTGCTGTGTACGCTGCATTACTAGACCACACAGCAGGAAGCCATGAACATCAGACATAACGGCTAAATGCTATTAATTGTGATTTCGTATGGGACAATACGTTGCAGCACGGACCGAAATGGCGGCAACGGGTTGACCTCTGGGCGAATGCCCTTCAGCCCCCCGCTCAGGAAGAGTTTAATGACAATTTGCAGAAACAACCAATAGAATACACAGTACAAGTGCTAACTAAACAGCAAAACCGACAGAAACAACAGAACAGTAAACCAAAACACCAGGATAACTCATTAAACGGGCTGGGTGGGAAGGGATTTCAGTACAGAACGCAGCAAACTATTTGCAAAGCGAGCATCGACGGAATGAATCTTACTCTTCTGAGTGAGATTGTGGGCGATGTAAATGCCCATAATCTACACACTGAAACTGCTCAGCCAATGCCAGCACTCTAACTGCAATTAGCGCAAGGGGGAGGACTGATCTCTCACAATTAACAGGGACTAAAGCACGCTTTATTCCCGCATTTATTTCGATTGCATGTACTACCCGCCATAATCATAATGCTGTAGATTGCAAAAAGATCAGTAGCAGGGTGCATTAGTCATTCTCGCTGTGGGAATGGACGTTTTTCTTTACATTGAACGAGAACGTATCGTACTGATTCAGTGGCAGTAAAGCGTGCAAATTCCATGAAATTTCGACAGCTGTGATAGATAAGGAACCCTGTACTGGTGTTCTTTTGCCATACAATATTTGATCGGACTTCCTTTTTCCAAACCGTCCCATTTAGTCAAAAGACTCAAAACTTACGTGTTAACTATTAGATACATGGCGTGCAAGGCGATCATAGGTTACAATCCCACGTACCAGGGCAACGACGTTATCACGGCAGTCTGTACCGAAGAACTGACTTTTTTGGTCGATATGAGGAAGACTATGAGGACGATTTCTAAGGTTGAATCAAGCGGCATTTTCAGCAGGGACCGTAGGATGCCAGTGGTAGGACGAACAGAAAGATCCTCTTTAAACTGTTGTGAGTTCCTCTGACAATCAGCAACCCAGTAAATACATTTCAGACAAGTTTATACGTTAATTTTAATAAATGGAAATCTAGATATGTTAAAACCAGATATGTTAGGAGATACGGCCACTTCCAATATCGCACAAGTCAAGCATCACCTGCTTAGCAGAAATTACAGTTTCAGCCCACCGTATATATGTATGGCGAAAGTCAGCGTTCATTGACAATCCAGAAGTCAGTATTCTGCTACGAGACAGCGCATCGTAAGTGCGCGGCTACTGGTATATGCAATCAGATTTAATGGGAAGAGTTCGGATCATCCTCGTTATTGTAGCAGGAGTTGATGAGGTGATGTTTCTGTAAGGCCAGATTGTACTGAGGCCATAGCCAGATTTTAGCCGCCAGTACTGTCGCGTGTGCATTATGAAGTTAAATTAGGTCGAAATCGAGTGAGCGCATGTAGTACTTCGAGTTATGCTAACGGGCCTTCAATGTGAGTGGAAAAGTGAGACTGTTTGGCTGAATTGGTCATGGACAGTCGGGCTCGCTGACTGAATATTCCACCTGGGAAAAATTCAGTAGACTATGGGTCCATGGGAATGGCCTGATACTGCAGTCTATCGGATAGTATAAATCGTCCCTTGAATACCGTGGGCTGCCAGGCCATATTCCCTCAAATGAGTATACTTCATTCGACTTTGCTTCATTAAGCAAGGCAGTGTTATTTCTTCTCCATGATCGAAACCAGGCGAATTCACAACCGCAGTGGAGCTGCTTGAGATACATGCGCAGAACTGGCACGAACGCATACAGAAAATGCATACCGGATTCCATACTTAGAATTTTCAGTGCCGGTAAGTCCGTGAATGTGCCCCTCTCCAGCTCCTCAATGGTTGCCCGGTGAAATATCAAAATCCGCAACCGTTTAAAGCCGGTTAGATAATTCGTTCCGCCAAAATCATTCTTTTTGATGGTCAGATTATAGCAGTGGCTAATCTGCAGATATAGCAGGTTGGGAAAGTACAGTGCGGATACTCGCTTAGATATGGTTTCGTGGTCAAGACAAAACAGAACAATCATTTTCGTAATTTGTTTTCTAATGGGGTTGAACACGGGTCGCCGCAGATGAGGTCCATCATACACTTCTAGACTGGTGGCTCGCTGCTGATTGGCCACCAGAGCCAGTTCATGAGACATGTTGGTTAGTACTGTTTCATACGCATCCTTCCGACACGTTAGGTACAACCACTTGCGCTCTGTACAGTTACGCACAGTCCAGCTGGGCTCCAAGCAGTGAGCGGCCGTGATCAGGTTACATTCCTCCATACTCACAAAGCCCGTTGTAAAAACTGGCACGGGATCGGGAACATCATTAACATCGTCCGTAACACTACAGTTATAAGTATTGTATAGTCGCATTGCATCGCCCGGACTGAGCGTCATTCTTTGCCCCATTCTGATTCGCATTCCTTTCTTCGGGACCATTACGGGGGTGTTTTTCGACAGAGCGAAATCGAAAGCACCGTAATGCATAATGGATCTAATGTCGTACGGTGTGCCATAACTCTGCATCTCCGGGAGGATGCGGAAATGCAATGGGATGGATCCGTTTAGGGCGTGTTTTTCGTAGATTTGCACATGGTCGTTCCGATTGGGCCGGTGGTGCTCATGTAGTACACCAACAGCATGGAGTATGATGTGTTGAAGTGTGCCAGATTCTGTGCATCTTGCTGTAAGATTGATGTACTGAAGTCCGCCTTGCTTCCCGACAGAAGATTCGCATCTACGAAATTTGGGATTTGTTTGGATGCGATACAGAGGTCATTAGGTATTCATGCGAGTATATATGAGAGTCGAAACTTGTAACCTTAGTGCCCATGGGACTACAATAAGTCTTCGTCATAAATTTGCCAGAATATTTCTATTGATACCCTTAACCAAGTAGCCAGCCGTCCTTCCAAGACATTTGAGCGACGCTTTCGGCAAATTTTTATGAAAGTACTGCCGTGATGATGCAAGATACCCATATACCTCGAGCCAGTGGTAAACGTGATAAAATCCGTTTCCGATGTTTTCTGCCTGAATGTGATGCATCGCGCTGTGTTGATTTCGATTAGCTGTAGAGCTGTTTTGATATTCAAAGCAACGTATTCGCCTGAAAATTGTGAGTCAAAGGTTAGACAGGGTTACATCTTTACTACGGTATTCTAAAAAAGCGCTTGCAGATATCGGCTCTTCAGTATGAAAACCACTTTTTGTGACGCAACAGGATGGAGCAATCTTTAACTTAATGCACGTGGCGCCGGGTGTTTATGGCGGGTGGCGCGCTTCTATTTCCCCAAAAATGAGACATGCACAGCTCATGAACGAATGAGCCGATTTTTCTCGTTTATTGAGTTTTCGAAAACACAACCATCACACCAAAGAACACAACAAGCTGGGGCGATGAAATTTCGCCCTAGATATCTGTAAAATTTTCTGCCATGAAACTACCGTAGTTGTAAGATATAGCCCCGGGGCGCGTTCTGGAATTTTGGTTCTTATTATTTCGGCCAAAACTTGATGGTAAGCTACTGCAAACTGACTAGTAATATTTCTGATTTAGTACAATCCTGTCTTTTATGCAGCGGTGCGGACTTTGAATGACAGTATCCATAGCCTTGGACGTACGTTTATATCTAGACTCTACCATTGCTGACATTTTCTATCGCTACATACTGCATCTTCATTGTTTACCCAGTATGTTGTCAATAGTATAAGGGATTCCTTTCCCTTTATGAGGCCACAGTTTCGAAGCAAGCAATCTACCAGTATGGTACTCCTCGCTGTTTGGGTCCAAGAATTGGTCGTCATAAAAGGTTCCATTCTTGTCAATCCATGTTGTAAGCTGCGATCTCCTTTCCCTTACGGCCTTTGGGTTAACACGATCCGTCCAATCTGAATGCAAGAACCCAGTCTACTCCAGTACAGTACAGTCAAGCGTAATGCCAACTTGCTTGGCACTTACTTTTTGGAAGCACATCAACGCCGCAATGTACCATAACAAAGAACGAGCACATCAGTAACAGACATAGACGCATCATTATAAGTATAGGATGAACACAAAAACACCATAAGCGAAATAATCTAATGTGGCACAAACACCTTCTGTAAATTACAGGATGCGATTGCAGCCGTACCACTGCAGCAGGTGCCTCCACAGAAAATCAGAAAGTGAAACATGCTGTAAGTAGATCAGATAAAGCTGAAGCGTCCGTTGTCAGATTGAACGTGCATGAGTGTGGAGCAAAAACAGAACCACGCGCCTGAATTTTACAGTAATTAGGGTCTCACGACGCAAAATATAAAGAGTGCTTTTTTTATTAATTACATTCTTAGTAACATTAAGCGTTACATTTTACTAGGGAAACTACAACATGTTACATGTTCTGCTCTTATAAAAGGTATACAAATAATTGAACAACACTTTACTTCACTAGCATTGCGTAAACAATGTAAGTTACGTTACATTGCTGCCTTTTGAAAGTTACATTACGAGCATCAAACCATAACCAACATAACCAGTTATCACGGTGCTTGAATCTCGATTTTTGTATATTGATCGAGATGGCTTAAGGAAATGGGGTACCGTGACAGCCGTACCAATGGTCGTTTTCGAGAATGGTACCGTTAGATTGCGCATTTCTTCTTCTACTCATATCTGATAAAATTATGTCCCTAACTACTCCCGTTGAATTAAAAACCAACCGCAAACAATGACACATTTTTGATGCAAATGACGACCGGCCCGGCTAGTAAAAATTCCCCGCTTTCCTCATTTTGCTTAGCTAGTGGAGAATATCAACCAGCAGAGCAGACCATGTCCTGGTGAATGGTGTACCCTGGTATTACGTACTTAACACAATGCATTAGCACATCGAATGTTCTCTTTCGTATAGTACAGATCATGGCATAATCAATACGGTACTCCCATGCAAAATTGACACCTACAAAGCGGTTAATAAAAACGGAGCGCCAGGCACAGAACTGCCATTACAACAGCTTTATTTCTGGAGTACCTGCTGACCACAATTTTAAAACATGCTCATTTGTCGCGTGGCTTCAGTGGAACGAGTGACTTTCCGTAGCATTGCCACTGTTTGATTTTCTGGAGTGCTCGATCTATTGAATTTGGGAAGTGCAACGAAAACAGATAAATCTAAGCCGTTCGTGTCGTGAAGATTACCAGTTATCAGCGTTACTATATTATTAAAAACCGAAGTGGAAAACCAATAAAAAAATCGGGATAGTAGGACTTAGCGATTACTTTAGCTCTTCATGATCTAGCCCGTACGGAGCAAAATTTTAAGAACAAGACAATACTGTACTTCCGAATGGTTTCATTTCGACACATTTTCCTTTCGCCTCCCAGGGTCACTGGTGCTCTGCAGTGAGCTGTCAGTATTTTTATCTGACAGCCCTTTAGATGGAACCTCTTTTAAAAACGCAACTCATGGAAGGAGACGAATGGGGCGTGGCTAACCGGCGAACAACTAACGTTTATTTTGGACAGCTATAATTTCGACACCCTTGATAAATAGTGCGCAGGGATTTTTAAGGGAAGAGCAACAAGTACTGAATTAGGCTGATATAGTCAGAGGAAAGAATGCGCAATCAAGTGGTGTAACACTGTAAACGTTAACTTTTTCGGGGAATCTTAGACTGAATTTGAACAAACCGGCAAATTAGGGCGAGCAACCCGTTATGAGCGCGAATGCTGCTGCCTTCATCCTATCGTTAACTACAGAAAGCGCCCGGATGCACGACTAATTTTCCTCGAAAACGGCGGAAGCAAACGGAACCGTGGGTCAGCAAGAGAACCATGGTAATTACATCGTGTACCGTTTGGTTTTCATATTCTGGTGCCTGTCATGTAGTTAATGACATTTTGGAAGCGGTAGCGTGTTCACGCCCATATGTTATAACATGGGCGATTTTAAAACTTGACGCAGTTCACGATCAGGCGGAACTTGAATTCCGCCGATAAACGTAACCTTAAAAAGCAAGTATTTTGAGAAGACTAAATTTAGGAGTAGTCGAATCTCGAGTCATTCCTTGTGCTCCGGAAAGCACCCCTTATGAGTGTATAGCGAGCGACTGCGCAACAAGGGCGCACCACTCACCGATTGCGCAACAATTGCGCCTTTATGCATAATGGCGACAGACACCACGGAACGCAGCTTTCCTAAGTACAGTATATAGGTCAGTGGCTGCGCAACAATGGCGCACTACTGCGCGCTAGCCCAACAACGGTGCAAATAAAATTGCGCAATAAAGGTGACGGCCACAGATACCGAATAAGTCATTTTGGTTGAGTATAGACGACCTTTGCTTCGCTTTTGTCTATAATTATAATCGTGACACTGTTTGCATTTTTAAAATTTTCTGGACTGCCTTTACTTCGTACCCATAGTATTTACGTCTACTTAATGCACATTATCTCGCGCGCTGTTGCGCATAAAAATATAGAAATCGCTGCTTAAGTGCCCTCAGTATAGCATGCGGGAAGTACACCACAGTCTAGCTTTGTTCTTAAACAACCGTTTCCCGTAGCTGTTAGAAATTAGTCGGTTTCACAGCCGAGCACGTTTCCACGCATAACTTACCAGTCAAGATTATACACCGCGATATTTGCACTTAGCGATGTCGGTTCCGATAAGACCGGATATGGCAGACGGAGTGTTTTTGCTCACACACGTTCCAAAACCAAATTACTGATATTTTACTTGACTCTGCTAAGCGTCTTGTTACAGTAGAAGCACTTACAGTTCTATCACCATTACAGTGCATTTTTGTGCAGAAGTTTGTGAAGTACTTACACGTAACACAGCTACCTTTTGCGTTACCCTACAGTCCTAGACTGACTGGTGAGTGGTGCTGCGACAACCCAAAAAAATGCATAGCGGACGCACTGGATTGACTCTCTCACTGCTGGTATGGTGCGTATATTCATATCCCGAAGATATGGAATACGACAACTACGAAACTCCAGAATTACCCGCAGGTAACAACCCCATGTACAGAGTCCCATTATGTGTATGGAGCAAAATTTGTGATTTTCGTTGCGAAGAAAGCATACAGACCTTTCAAGTTTCCGTTGTTGATTTCTGTTAGTTTCACTACGTAATCCACCGATTGTGTACGGTGCAGTCACAGCAGTAAATCACGAAGCTTACGAGTAACTTTCGATAGACTGGAAAGATCGTATTGATAAAGACACGTTGGAGGAACGACTATCCGAACGGAGCTTCGATCCTGCACTCCACGACGACATTATTTATGACAGCGACCACCTGACGTACGAAGCAGTTTCTCGTCATAGCCCTTTCATGACTGGTGGCCAACCTCAGATCACAACCGGTGCATAAATGAAATAGTGTTATTTCTTTACGTACAACTTAGCTCGTTGAAGGAATACCGGAGCCAAAACTCTGGCCAACTCGGAAGAAGAGTATACCATACGAGATTCACAAATCTTTCTGTAGGTAACCGTAAAACATGGTAAATGCGGACGCTTTGTATCGGGAACAACTCGTCCCCATAAATCCGGAAACGTTCTTTGCCAAATATCAGCAAACATCTGTGGTTGGAACACCTCCGAACCTTCGTTTTAAAATCCTGCATTTAAACTGCGATTTTTTTCAGACGTCCAGGACCGATTCCTGATAAGAAGTGTTCTAAAGGATATTGAAGTTAAGACGCAAAGATGTATCACTTTCATGGAACAACTTGTGCAGAATGAAACGAGCGCCATTAGATTCATACCGGCGAAAGGGTAAGTGCATTCGGGCGTCTCTAGTTTAGCGAGCTTAGCTGTCTTCGTTGGTCCGACCGCAGCATTGCGAACGCAGGCGACCACGATCGCCGTAAACAATAAACTGCTGTGAACCAACGTTTGTCCTGCCGGCATGTTAATAAATTACAACATAGGTACGGTGGTATATGTGACAATAGTACCTCTACAATATATATGTCGACGCTTTCTCGCACGACATAATCCTTGCCTTCCCAGTGGAAAAACAAAGATCGAATCCATCGCGGTAGAGCCAATGCAGCACCCTTATTTTAGTTTGACTTGGCTTCCTTGCGTAGACAAGAAGATTACTAGTAGGCAGATTACCTTGTTAGTCGCATGTGACCGTCAATTAGGTCCCCCTGGAAAATGTTCCCCTTACATCAGTTGTTGGCGAAGTTGGCAGCACCGTCAACTAGCGGCAGCTGTTCGTGACAGATCGATCGATCATAAGAATTAGTTGATCCACACTATAGATAACCCTCGAAAACGCGAAGATTTATTTTATACTCCGGACAGAGGACCTACAAGATTTACAAAGACGGGACTTCCCGATGAAAATAAAAGGAATAACGTCGGTTCCGTTCTGTAATCTGCAGTGAATGCCAAGAAAAAAAGACATGAAGACTTGCGTGGGTGTTCGAATTGTCAGGAAATGTCATCTCAATAGTATTACATCATCCTGGGATGGAGAATGATTAGGCATAAATGCCGCCGAACAAGCAGAGAAGAAGAAACGTAGGCTTTATTCTTATTTGGAAGGGCGATATATGTTCGAGCCACTTG
>JAQGAU010003602.1:0-12911 GCA_034698045.1 Paramacrobiotus richtersi
CCGAGGTTTTTCTGTAATGGTTTGGATTCTTTACATTGTGGGTCATACGTCCACTGGGTGAATTCCGTCAAAGGCATGCTGGCAGTACAGTCCCTTCCGCACACGCAGAACTGCTCACCCATCCTGCAGTTAAGACACTGGACTGGGCATGTATTATGGAGTAGCACCGACACAGAAAGAGCAATGTAGTACAGCACGTGCTTGCTCATGAGACCGTCGTTACACTAGTGTACACTGTAGTGCAAGAAACAAAGTAGTTTAGTATGGTTAAACAACGAAAATAAGTATTGACAAGTACTAATAATAAATAACATACTACAGCAGTCAGCTGAACGAATCTCTTTCATGTAAGTACGCTGTGCGCTATAAAATGTTTACGTTTTTTCTTTCATGTTCGTGAAATACGGGATACACATCTGGTATCACAGCAACCACGCGTGCTGCACAATGTGTTTCGATTGCAAGTGAATCGGATCATATTAACAATTTTTATTAAATAATTGTTTATTAAATAATTGCTTTGTGTTACAAAGCTACTGCTGATATCTTTCTCCGAACGAGGAAGAATCAAGCTTAAGGCGTCTGCATACATGCCACGCATAAACGTTAACAGTTCGCAAAGGTAATCTAAAAAATTGACAAAGCAATTCACAGACTATTTACAAACAAACTGTGCATCGACCACCGTTACGCGTTAATGACAGCTGCCAGTACTGAAAAAGTTGATGCTGGCTTTAGGTGAGATCAATCTCACACCAGGGGCTGCCCGATGGACTGCAGGACCAGAATCCAAAATAATTGGCGTAACTATTCATTCCACCACAGTTCCCTCCGTAATTATAGGCGTGCGATGCACCCCATCCTCCATCTGCAAAAATCATTAGATACACCTTTGTACAAGTCAGACTCAGTTCACTGCTCGACTTACATCCGATGTCCTGATAGGCAGCTTCTCGGCTGCTCCACGAAAGTTGTTCGATCACTGTATAAATACAAATTAAACAATCACAGCAAAAATGCCATGTCATATTCGTGTGTATATTAGGGTCCTATAACTATGACTTTTTTGATTTGGTTTTTGTTTATATGCCAAGTTAAATTTCACGCCAGCTGATCATGTATCAAGACTGAAATTTGTATGCGACCCTAGCAGAGCCATATTTTTTTTGCCTCGATGTACATATAAATCAGCATTACCGTACTGTCCTATATCCTTAGAAAACCGGTGTTTTTACAACGAACAATACGAATCCTGAAGATGACGCGCGGCAGTGTTTATATTGCATGGGGAGTAATAGTTGTCTTTTTTCTTCGCTTCGGTTGTTTACATGATTCTGGGGTATCAGCTAATGCACTCTATATCTAATTTACAGTTACATTATGCATCCTAACTTACCAAGATTCAGAGCCTGGTCATCCGATTCCCTTAGAAGCGAGGGTATTACAAAGCGGGATGTATCTGTCAGCCTCACCATTCCTATCCACGGACCATCCGTCCAGGTGACCGCTTTTGCTAATTAAGTATACAGTTCTTCAGATAACGTGATCGGTCAATTTATTGATACACGTGACATATATACCTGTATCTTTTATGTATAGATATTCGTCCATGCCGTTGATTTCCACCAGATGAGCTTTAGGACCGAAAGACTGGCAGAAAGTTGCGGCATCATAGTAAGTCAATCTAAAATAGCGATAAAGTACAAAAGATTAAAAACATATTGTTCGCTGGTGCAAAATGCGAGTTTACCAAACATACAACTACATACATAGTAGAGTGCCTTCTTACCCGGTAAATGTCTGGCCGATATAATAGCAGCTGGTTCTGTTTTGGTTCCAACCCGCTGGGCAATCTGCAGATACGCAGCTGCCGGTTATACATATGGAGACAACACTGAACAAAATTATCCAGCATAAAGATGCCATTTTCGGAAAGCAGAGGTTTGAAATATCAAAGAAAATTAAGGAATACTGGAATCTTGTACTTTATACACAGTGCGCAGACGTTACTGCTTTGCTTATGGTAACCTGATTTAAAGAAAACCTGGACTGTATCAACTCTGCACTACCAGTTTCAGCGAACAGATTATAAACAAACCAACTAAAGTTACGATTATGGATTTTACCATCGTACCTGCAATAACGATGTCTTTTCAGATACTGTTTTCCCGACGTAAACAAGAGTTAAAAATAACGAAACAAAAGATGCATAGTGTACTCGCTACTTAATAAGACGGTTAGAGCCATTCAGACATTTCAGCTAACAGTTCCGATGATTCTTTGTGTACCGTCAAACAAACTGAATGCGGTCATTCGGGCGTGAAATCACAATAAACTGATGGAATATTACCGATTCTTTTTAACACCGGTACACAATGCTACTTCGAGGTGATGCTACAGCAACCGGCCGATCGTCAACGAACATCCCAGTTTTTATTTCGTACGCTAGGAAACTTCCGCTTTCGGCTGTAAAGGTTGCTTTGTTCGGGATATGCGCTAATTTTTCCCAAGGAGAACCAGTCGCATAGGCATAGCGTCTCACGAATAAAAAGTTTTCCGCTTGAGCGCCTTCCCATTGATTAGCAATAGTACACAGGCAAAGCATTTGTTGACTTCTTTCAACTGCAAACCACAATCGATATCAAACAAATTAGTACAACCTATTCATGACTGCTTTCTTTGCAACAGGAATAAACCGAACAAAAATAATAAACAAACGTTATTCGACGAATATGTTTTTCTGTATGCTTAACAAAATTAACCCCTTTTGCAATCGCTTAAATGTTCCGTTATGCGGAAACTACCGACTGCCAGCGTCAAGCAAAAGGAGGTATATTTAAGTACAGTCTTCCGGGTCAGTTAGAAAACCCACAGCTGTCTTATAGTTCTTGCATAAAGACAAAAATATTTCAGTCTTACATTCGCTAAAATGTTTCTCTACATCGTGATAGTTGTTGTTTCGAGTGCCGTTGGTTTGGCTCAAAGTGACAGTCTATCCAATATTACCTCAATCACCAGCAACGGGACCCAGACGAATATCACCACAATCATCGATCACAACAACGAAACGACGACCACCACAACGACGACAACGACACCATCCACCGAGACAACAACGACATCCACAACTCCTGCATCAACGATTACAGTAATTGTGCCCATTTCAACAAGCTCCGACACAACGACAACGACGGGAACAACTAGCACAAGCACTACAACGGCTAGTACTACTAGTCCGGCGACATCCGCTGTCACCGCGCCACCGGCTTCGCCCGGATGTCCTGATGGCTGGTTCGGATTCCGCAAGAGTTGTTACTACACGGGAGAGCGCTTTAATGGGTTCGTATGAATAAGCTCAATTACTATTTTGATAAATATCAGACGGTGATGGTCCTTTCGTGTACAGAGTCAATTTCTTTTCCGCTCTGGCGTTCTGCCGGAGTTTCGGACCGAAAGCCCATATGATTGAACTGAATGATCTTGAGGAGTACAATCATATGCAAGCCATTGGTAAGCGTATTACACTTTTGCTGTGCGAGTTTACATGGTTTTAACAGTTGACTATTCAGCGCGGAACATCTCTTGGGGCGACGGACCGTGGATCGGTATGATACGAATGTTTAACGATCGACGTTTTGTCCTGCCGTCGCTTAATGCTAATACCCAGGATTCGTCGTTCAACAAGAGTAAGTCTTCCACAATGGGCATAATGATTTGGACTATTAGGATTTGGGAAAGATGATTGGTTATCTGATCGTTTATCTAGTGATTGAAGACCTTGCCGGCAACGTGGGGACCGGATATAACTGCGGCGGTATGGACAAATCTGGCAATCAGTTCGGGTTCTGGTCATGTACTCCCAGTGGAAGTCCATGGTGTGAACTGGAGATTTAGAATTGTTGTGAGAGTTTCTTTGACTGCTTGATGATGCTGACTAAACAGTGTGTACATGTTAGCAAGCATTGTACAGTTTCTTAATGCAAAATTGCGTACTTGTATCGACTGAACAATTAACGTACGGGTTTTGCATTGTGGTGCCATTGATATTATCAGTTGTGAAACCAAATCGATTTCAATAAAGGGTCTCTCAGTAACTGCAACTTCTTTAACTTTTGGTGCAGGTGCTCAGTATATGTAAATCGGCTTATCCGCGCACCGAGGCTGCACTGCGATCATTTCAGTGACAACTGACAAAGCACACATAATTTGATACTAGCAGTTTTAAAATAATACGTAACGAAGCTTTCCAGTTTAAACAGTTATTGTCCTGATTCAATAAACACGTCCTGCAACAATTTATTACGCGACGCTTGTAATTTACAACTATGATTCATTGGTTCTGTATGAAGTGACCAGCGAAAGGCACCATGCAGAAATTTTCTGGTACGTGTACAGCAACGTTACGTGCATTCGCCCGACAGCGTGTATCTGCACATCTCTGTAATGGGCACATTTTTTTAATACATCAAGCATCATAGATTTGTGATAGATTAATGAGAAAAGTATGCACTGAAGTCATAAATTGGCTTCCGTGGGCACTGGTAAGCTCTATTGTCAAGATCGTAGTATTGTTACCACCAATAATTACAACAATGGGATACAACGTAAATGTAGTAGCTAGAGGCAAGAAACAACAGACGGAGAGTCCGTGTAGATCAAATTGGACCGAAAGCTATGGCGATGTCTGCACTTCCAGTTCCGTGATCCTACCGCACACAAAATCAGTAGAAGCTCTTAGATGAATAATTGTCCAGGAAGCTGACTATGAAATCAATCCGTATCGTCCAACATGCCTCCCACCATCATAGATCCGACTGATTCTGTAACAATACGAAAGTTTGTGAGTACATACGCGTATATCGCTAACAATTCCGAGGCATCCGAGCACGAAATCAGCTGTTCCACATCCCTGATAGTCAGTGTATTGCCATCCACCAGTTATACTATTTGCTCTGCGGGCATATTATAGCACAATCTGTTGAAAGTAGTGCGCTTTTTTGCTTGAACCCCTTCTTTACCAACCTGCATCTCCACAGTAGTACTCCACCTGCAGGGAGCGACGCTGGCATCCAATCACCGTGGAGGGATCACTGGCCACAAAAAGACACGCGGTATCCGCGACATCGCTACATTTTGGCTTCACAATGTCCCCCGCGTCAAGTATGCCGCATGACTGCGTTGCTTTGGCGGCTGGCATGTACTTGGCCGTGAGAACATGCACCGTCTGCTTCAGTGCAGTTTCCTCATTGTGAAACTCCAAGCTAGAGTTAGCGTTGATGTCAAAGGTGTCCGGAAAGAAATCATCATCGGATGGTTCATCCCGCCGATGCCGGGAGGGCAATGGAATTCGATCTGGGGATTTCGCGGATTCATCTAACTGTCTACACTCCGCTTTGAAGGATTGGCCGTGCTGAACAATTATGGAGGTAACGTTATGGCCGTCTCTCGGTTTGGATGGATTAATCGGCGATGGATTTGAGTTGCCGGTACTACCCATCTGAAAAGCGTTATTTTGGTTTCAAACCAGAGTAAAAAAGACAGAAAACAGTTCAAGATAATCAACAGGAATAAAGCGATAAATAAAGACAAGTCAAGAGCAACGGCGCATTAGAGATGCATGGGACTGGTTTTGATTAGCTTTGAACTTACCGTAAGTCTGCAAAAAACTGTAACAATGACCGCAAATACAATCAGGTTAGAACGGTAAAACTGCGCCATGGTGAACGGTCACGTTTTGATTTATCGTCTTCGGATCACAGTATACCTAGTATCGCTCAGTCTGCTAACTGGAGAAAGCTGCTGATAGGCGGCAGATAGCAAATAAGTATTCACCGCTCACAGTTGAGATTCGTGATTTAATAGGCCGTGCGAGTGTGTGCCTGTGAGCCTCCGGCATCGGCTGCAAATGTTATGCGTTGCAAAAACAATTTTTGTTTCAGTGGTATTAATTTCTGCCGTTTCATGTACTGTGTGATCGTAGCCGGGAGGAAGGTTTGCCGGCAGAATGTTGAATCATCCAACCGTTTTTATTAATCTTCATGAAGGCTGTTTTTATGGCAACATGCTGGGACGACAGAAAGGCAAAAGCTTCGACTTTTTCTCTGCCCGGAGCATCAAGTGATTCAGCTGTTTTGTCCGGCACGAAAGTTGTTGCTCACTGCGAAAAAATGAGCTAAACCTAGGCACCGGTCTGCCAGTGCACTATGACCTTCATCTTATCGAATAGATTGCAGGTACGATTCGTATATGCAGAGTATGCATCTTAGCTCTTAGTTGAATCATGCAGTCCTTTAGTCGTTGCCTTATGGATTCGTTACGTGGTGATATCACGGTGTTTTGAATTATAATTCACTGGTGATTGGATGGTGAGCGCCAGAATTATAGTTCGCATACCTATGCAGCACAACGTTCGTTCAAATGACAGTATGTACGCAGTGACGAATTTAGACCGGGCCATAATGTACGTGTTAGACACAGTTTATGACATCGGGCATTAAATGACAGAAACATTTCAATAATAAATCTGCTTCCAGGGGCCGTCGAAAGAACAGCAGTAAAGGGCAACATATTTATACCCTCACTGACTACATTTATGACCATAACCTAAACAGATGCTGCGCCAAGTATTCTACAAACTTTCAAAAAATGTTTTTAACCGATGAGATTGATTTTAGTTCTCAGAGATGTGCTCAAACTGACAAAGTCAAGGCAATAAAGACAAGACAAAACAGCCAGTTAGACTAAACTGCTCTGAAAGTTATGGTGTTTTAAATTGCACCGAATTATAATTCATGAAGCCAGCTTTTCAGTTAGCCATCCTACTCGTTCATCATCTGACCAATATCCAATACCATGGCGTTCATCTGCATACCCCCGACAGCTTCTGCAACAATACGGACGTTTTTTAGTATATAAATCGCTAATCCTAACGGGGAAAGCGGCACGAAATCAGTTGTTGTACGTTCTCGAAAATCAGCTTAACGTTAGGTCCCGCATTGCGATCCATTAAATGCACTGTATCTATCTGTACTCTGCGGGCACAATGCTGGAAGTAGTGCCCTTTTGCGGTGAAAGCACTTCTTTACCAACCTGCTTCTCCGCAGTAGTACTCTAACTGTAGGGAGCGGCGCTGGCATCCGGACACCGTGGAGGGATCACTGGCCACAAACAGACACACTTCATGCGAAAAGTCCGTACAGTTTGTCCGCAATTTATTCGCGACGTCAAGGGCGCTACACGATTGGGTGGGTCTGCCGGCTGGCACGTACTTGGCCGCGAGAAGATGCACCGTCTGCTTCCGTCCAGCTGAGGCATCCTCCATTTTGTCCAGAGCGTCGGAATCAACGGTGTACTCAGATGAACCATCATCGGATGGTTCTTCCCGCCGATGCCGCGCGCGAAATGAATTTCGATCTGGGAATTTTGTGGATGCATTTGACTGTCGGCACTCCGCTTTGTAGGACTGGCCATGCTGAAGGATCACGGAAGTAACGTTATGGTTGTCGTTCATTTTGAATGAAATAATCGGCGATGAATTAGATTTTCCGGCACTGCCCATCTGAAAAATGTCAATTACTTCCGGTTTCGAATTCAGCGACAAGAAATTATTTAGGATGATGAAAAGGAATGACAACAACTCGGTGCATTACAGATGCAGTGTGCTTGTTTTGAATAGCCTTGAACTTACCGTAAGTCTGCAGAAAACTGTAGCTACTACAAATAAAATCACGTTAGAGAGGGAAAAACGCGCCATGGTGAACAGTCACGTTTTTGTTTACTACTTCTAACTTTTTAGATACTAGGCCTTCCTACTAACTACTGGAATCTGCTCAAAAAATAATCACCTACTAACAGTGGAGATTCCTGATTTAACAGATCGTGTGTGTGTGCGCCTTTCAGCCTTGGGCATCGAAAGAACAATGTTGTTTTTGTGGTTAACGTTACTGATTAATTTCTGTCGTGTTATTGTCGGCGTGATCGTCGCCGGCAGGAGGGTACACCGGTTGAAGGTTGATTCATTTAACCGGTTTTATCAATCTTCATAAAGGTGACTCATTTCAATAGCAAATGCCAAAGTCTTGGACAGGAAGGTGTAAGTTCTTCTCTGCTGTTTTAATGATATATATGCTGGTGGCGAAGCTGGGCTACGAATGACATTTTCAAGGCACCGGTGGAAATCTTATATTGGTAACTGGCCCACACAATTGGGCAGAATAGGATCGCGGCATCGGAATGCATACCTCGGAACGGAATAGAAATTCTCGGAATTCTTACCGGAACAAAATGTTTGAATCGGAATGCAGTTAATAGGAACGGAATAGTATCTGACGGGACAGGAATTGGAATGATTGTAGTATGGACTACTAGAAGCATTCGTTATAAACCTTTTCTAATTTTATTTCTGCATTGTTTTATTTCTGATGAGACGATCTACACCAGAGCTAAATAGCCCGATTCAAATTTTATTTATCATTTTTGACTGCTTGCGGTCCAACGTTCTGTATTGAAATAGTAATAGTTAGATGATGCCGAGTATGGTAATCCTTTTTATTAACCATTTTGGTTTGTCGTGATTTGCGGACAAGTCTGGTACACCGTACATGCCGTTTGAATACTGCAGGCGATTGTTATGTCCTGTACTCTCCACTACATGTAGAGGGAGTTCATTTTATCAGCTGCAGGCTTGCAGCTATTCGATGAAAACAGTTGAACTTGTGACTGTGCTCACAGTCAGTGTGCTGCACATTACTTTATGCTGATGATCGACGTGAATATTAGTCAGCAGGTAGTTTCTGATTCCAAAATTTACAATGCATTAGATATAAAATCACAATCTGTGTTGCACAGTGTGATTCACACTCACTGGAAGAAGTGAAAAAATCTTCGATCTTGAAATACACATACGTAATTTCCCATACCTTTCGTACAACTATGGACCTTCCGTATCGCTTAATCGTAATGTCGCTGCGATAATTGGCCTTTTGGGACTTCGCTGTGATGAATATCCGCGGCTACTTTCAACGCGCGCAAGGTCAGGTTCATTGTATATCTTGCAACGTCTGTACAATAGGCGTTTACTCTGTCTTAAAACCTATGTAAACTTTACGACGTAAAGTACTGCTGTACCATTGTAGCCGACGTCCTTGGATTTCCGGACATTATTCTTCAACCCATACGACAAAATTATGCCTAAGGTTTGAAATCAACACTTTGCGCTGCGCTGGTGAAGTGCTGTGATAGAAGGACGAGTAATGCAGTGGCTCACTCTGTGGTATAGGAAGTTGCGCACATATGTGTCGTCCCCGGACGATTCCTATTCTGAATCACAGCAGGTGATTAACACTCCGACGGCATTTACGGTAGATGCACTTTAGGCCCACATGGAACGGCAGCACACGCACTGCATGGGCCACGCTAGTGACAAATCCATTGCACGTTGGCGATCACAATCTTCACCGCAACATATTACGTGAGAGCCGCCTTTATCTGTACAACTGTGGCCAGCGCCGGGACCATTTTTCGTAGAAGCAAACACTCTTCCGCCCTAGTAAGCAAAGGAATAAGTATATAGAGACCAACCCTGAACAACTTAACTGTTTATGCATATAGAACGAACAACAATATAGTTTTGTCTACATTATTCTGCACGTGTGGATGTCGGACTATATGTTTAAACTGCGATCCATGTGTTTAGGCAGCCACCAAGATGTCACGTTACGCCGTCATATTTGAACTAATTTTGGTCCTTACGCTGTGTAATTATCAGGTGGAATCAAGCCCAAGTAAGGAATTCACTACAGATGCTAATATCTTGATAAGAAACTTAATGACATGATAGTATTATAGGGGCAAACGCTCCTTCACGTTGCATAGCATTTGCCTTATTTTTGTAGTATTGACGAGGGTCAACGCTCGTGTATATTCTCACGCGCACAAGTCGGTCGCCCAGCGGGAGCAGCCTAGACAGCCATCTTTTAAGCACATGGTGACATCCTCTTGACATTGTTTGTCGTTCTCAATTCGGATATGATCTCGGTTCTCAAAGAACCCCAACTTTTACTTTAATCTTTTACTCAGATAATTTATTTGCTAGATTTCTGGTGCACTTTCGATTTGCTCATTTGTTGGCAGTATTATTGCGTACACGCAGCTTTCGTAAAGGAGAAAACTGAATTTAAGACTATTTATATTAATTACAGCTGTAAGGCATGCATGTGTTGTTACTCTATGGCCCTTGCTATGCTGTTTATTTGTTCAAATAAGTGATGTTTGGTAACACTGTTAATGACGTTTTTTGCTGTTGGCAAAGACAATAACGCTCTAAAGATGGCAAGCAGTACAGGCCATAACGGCATCACAACCTAAAAGTCGTTGAGCACTCAGTATACTCACTATACTGACACACTACCACAGACATACATGTACGTGCAACCAGAAACTGAAAAAAGAACGGTAGTATTGTTATCCACAGACAAGTCCACGTTTTATTATCCGAGCAAGCCAGTTTGTCCATCAATAATCGTCTATCATGATGCTTACCATTAAGCCGACTGCCTCTGCAATATTCTATACCCAAATGTATAATTTATCATTAATACTGATGTCGTGCGAATATACTGCTCATTCGGAAAAATCGGCTCCTACGTCCATACAACAGATAAGCTGTATCAATGCAGCGGTATATGGTCCACCTAATAATGGGTCAGTAAATCTACGCCTCGCGCTGTAAACACAGACATGCTTTTGCACAATAGTACTCCAGATGTAAAGAGCGGCGTTGGCATCCCGACACGCTCGAGAGATCGCTGGCCACAAACAGACACTCTTCATGTGATACGTCGCTACATTTGTCTGGCCCCCGCAGGCGTTGTAAAACGTCCAGCGTGCCACACTGCTTTGCTCCGGCAACTGGCACGTACATGACGTGACTGGCACGTACATGACATGACGTACATGACGTAGATGCACCGTCTGGTTCACTCTGTGTGTGTCGGATCATGGACCAGTTTAGACATCTCGTCCAAGTCAATAAAAAACTCATCATCGGATGGTTCGTCTCGCCGGGATGGTGTTTTTTTATTATTTATGGAGTGCCCGCAATTCGCTTTGTGGGACTGACTGTGGCGAAGGGTTACGGAAGTGACATTATGGTCTTTTTTGGACAGGACAGACGGCGAGGGGGTCTGCTTTCCGGTACTGCATACCTACAACCAGTCATTTGTTCAACTACAACGAGACCACAAGAAGCAGGAGACATGTCAGACAATCAAAAAACGAATCGACAATAAAGGAAGTAAACTGTGCATTACATTCCAGCATAAGCAGGATAATCAGTAGGATAAAACATCAGCAGAAAGACAGAGGAAGCGTTACGCTGCGCTGGAGATGGATCATTTTTTAGTAACATACGTCGATTTACAGCAAGTTTAATATGAACTGGACAAAATGCCACGCATAATATTAGGTCAAGATGATAAGGAGCCATCATAGCGGAGGCACACGTTTGATTTTGGTCTCTTAAAATATCGCCCTTCTTGTAATAATGGAGAAATACTGCCGAAGAAAAATGAGACATTCTCTCATTAGAGTGGTGAGTTTGTCATCCGACTGCGTGCATTTTAGCCTGCGGCATAGAACACGGATGTAGGAATTACTAATTCAACTGCTTATGTTCTGTACAGTCTGTACCGTGCTTTTTACTGGAGGAGCACGTTGTGCGAAACAAATAACCAGTTACCATACAGCTCATCGCAGCAGTTTCGGTACCAGTACCTACTACCCTGGAACTGTGCTTCACCATTAGCGCGCCGACAATGTTTGTTCCTGGTAAATGCAGGAACCACGAAGCGTTGTTTGCGGAGAAAATATCATGTTCTCGGTCCAGTAAAGCGAAAACGCGTCTTCCAAAAAAAGCGCATATGCACTATTAATGCTCCTGCTTCCGGTAACACGGTGGGGAATCTGGAAGCCCATGGTTGCTGGTCCGAAACTGGTGCCCCGACTGGTGCGGCCATGGTCGGCTGGTCGGTGACCTGCGCCGCGCGGCCTAACGGAAGTCGTGCTGGGACAGTGTCCAGTTTCTACCGCACAACCACAAACCCCCAAACAAACCCCAAACAAAATTGAAATAAAGATGATGGGCGTGCGCTGTAGCCGCTTTCTTATGGGATGGAGTACGGGTTGATGCCGTTGATTGGTACCTTGTGTCGGATGTACCGGGTGAAGCAGGCGCTCTTCCAGCGGCCTGTTCGTTGGATTTGGCTATCGCTGAGGCCATTGGTTGCCGCCGTGGTGGCCGCGCCGATGCGGAAGCTGTGTGTTCCGTAATTCTGGTGGTCCGGAAGTCCACGTACAACGCGTTTGAGGATACTGTCGACAGTTTGTCGGGTAAGGAAGCATCCGTTTGCCTGGACGAACAAAGGCTTAGCGCTGGTACCCATTGGGATTCTGTAGCGCATATACGCTCGCAGAGCCCTAACGGGGCAGACTGACCGCTCGGTTTCGTGCAAGGTGAGTATGTACCCGTGTCCGTACTGGTCAGTTTTTGACGTTTTGAGACGGAGCGTGATGGTAGCTCCGTTGTCGTCAATGTCGTTCAGCAGGAGTGTCCGCTGCGCTGAATAGCCAGTACCGCTTGTGACGGTGTATTCGCCAACGCGGAGGAATGCCGCATAGGCGACCGTGAAGGCTGCCCAGTAAAGCATTTTGTCGTGTTCTGGTAACGGGAGGCCTTTCAGTTGGTCCTTGATGTGCCTCATGACGGGGAGAGAGACTGGTAAGCGGATATCTGGAGCGGTTGCGGCTAACCTCTGAAATCCTCGAAGCGTTCGTTCGACGGATTTGCTGGCTGTCGGGCTGGACAAGTCCTCCTCAAAGTGTCGGTTGTTGATAGCCGCTACATACACCCTGGC
>JAQGAU010003603.1:0-12907 GCA_034698045.1 Paramacrobiotus richtersi
GGGTCAGGCATCAGCCATTATCTGCTGACTTCAGGAATCCTCTTCCCATATCCACTGCCGCAGGCACCTCCATGGCAACGGACATGGTTGTGGTCGGCTGTGGTTGTGGATTCCGGTGACCTTGTGGTCGATGGTGGTTGTGGTTGTTGGTGGTCACCTGTGGTCGACAGTGGTTATGGTTGAATGTGGTCGAAATCTTGTAGTTCAGTGTTCAGCAGTTCGTCCCTGAGATGATTCGGTTTGTCGTTTAGCAATTCTGGAAGTGCCTGAATTTATTAGTTTATTAATTTTTAATTTCTGGTAATGTTAAACTTCTTGTCAGATCAATAGCAATGGTTTGCCTTGCCGTAGCATGCCAAATCCGTTAGCCTATTGCCCTACCGTTAGTACAGGCTTGCAGGCTTGTCAAGAGTGTGATTGTGCTGCTGATGGGCGCATGGAGGATATATGACGATCTACCATAATGAATTTTGTTATCAAAGCGGCATCAGGAAACAAAGGACTGCGTAAGATTCATACGCGAAGCAACAACACAATCAACCTATTCTTGACGAGCCTGTCCTCACTATACGCTACCGAACTTGGCATGCTACGGCAAGGCAAACGGCGACCCTTTGCCATGGGTACCGTAAGCGTTTGATATCACAAGAAGTTTAACATCAATAAAAATTAATAAACTATTAATAAACAAAATTATTAAATAAATTCAGGCACTTCCAGATTTGCTAAACGACAAACGGTTCTATCTCAGCGACGACGGCTGAACACTGAAATGCATTCAACCGCAACCACTGTCGACCACAAGTGACCACCAACAACCATGACCACTATCGACCACAAGGTCACCGGAAACCACAACCACAGCTTACCACGTCCGTGGTCGCCACGTTTTCGTTTCACCATATATGTTTAGATGCCTTCCAAGTGTAGCGTGTCAAACAGGGTGAATGTCACTGAATGAGGCATAGAATATTTACCCTCCACTGTGTTGAAGTATACACAGCAGCGCGTTTCCTTCGTATTTCGTTACGAATTATTTTTGTGATGTTTTTCGGTACGATGCAAGCTGGGCATTCTTCCTTCTGTTGCTGCATGAAACTGTCAAGCGTGTGAATTGACGTGTGAATTTGTATTTGGTAGTATTCTTTACGAAGCTCGCAATATGTCCACGTACAGGATAATCAAGGACACTTCAAGATTAATACGGAATACTTTCTACAGCCAGTTTCATGCCGCTAATCAGACAAGTGCTTAAAAAAAGACAATTCCGGACGTTCTCTGTACGAGGCAAAGTCGTTATTTCAGTTCAACACTTTTGCTAGATGGCATTGGCAAGGAACACTGTCGCGTTGCAGTACCGACTTTGCAACAGTATGACGGCGTCACGGCGAGTATCTATCGGATGCCGTAACAGTCATCAGAATATGTACACTTGCAGATCATAGAATCTGATAGTTAACAAGTCAGCATTTTTGGACAGCGTTATCGCAACGAAAGAAATGCCGCGACCAGCTTCACGAGTTGTTTTTGTTATAACTGTTTTGTTATAAATTATACTGACACGTGTTGTCAGAGTGCGCAGTATGTAAAACAGATAAACAGTCGGAAATGACTCGGAATAGTTAGAAAATGAAAGAAAACTAATCACATGTATAGAAAGACGTGTAGCTTATTATAAGACTAATAAGAGAAACGACTGCTAAGCCCAAGTCAATCTGGAGATGGTGAACTAATCAGGTTCGATAGTTTGACGGCACACGGGACACCGGCGGGAATATTCCGTCAGCCAAGGTATCAAGCAAGTTTTATGACAAGCTGAAATGTAAACCAGAAATCTTATCCCTATACCGGCTATACGTTAGAAATGTACAGATAAGGGACTATGATACGTCCAGCTTGTTTAGTTGAGTTAAAGGAGATCAGTCTTTGGCAGATTAAACGTTAACTGGCGATCATTAACGAATGCTAGCTTCTAGCTTGTTTTTTTTTGATAAACTCTGTTAATCATATAACATTAACAAAATCGAATCCATATTTCAGCAGTAACAATTAATCGAAGATATTTACCGTGATCACAGTACGGGATGATTATGATTTCCCGCAAGGCAAAGTTTTCTTGACACATGGGACAGTTATCCTGTGTTACTCTGGTCACTGACAGCGCAGGCAGCTGGTCCACTTCTTCCAGTGTTAAAGGTTGGCCGGTAATTCTCAAATGTTCCTGATGCTGTTGCACTTGGGCTTGGGCTAGGAGATTGTCAATAAATCTTCTCACTATTTCATCCCGATCTGCAGCTTCCACCTCGTCGACTGGATAAGATCGGTTTCCCAACTCCAGCACATTGACTGTGGGCGCAGTAGCGACTGGATAGCGGCTGGATGTAGAGACCTGGCAAAAATAAAGTTTGATTTCGACAATTTTGCGTGCGCATTGCTGCAAATATGGAGTTGTTAATAAGCTCGGTACTGATGAAATGTCCGAACTCCTGTAATGAAAACCCGAGGAGTGCAAATATTCCACAACGGTCAAATTCTTCGGTGTTGTAACCGGCGCATTTCATAACGCTGCGACTATTTGAACCTTACGCGTACGAAGCGATAACAGTTTTGATGACAGTGATAGCATCATGTGGAGACTGTTGATTTTGTGTTCGTTGTGCTAGTTTGGAGCAGCTTTTGTAAAGGAAATTGCGTTTCCGTTTTTTTCCGTTGGCAAATTTTAAACATATGACGAGTTTCGCTTACCGGTGCTGTGGCATTAGTTCTGACACGCCTTGGAGTACCGCGGTAATTGCAAATTAAGGGCGACAGGACAAGAACCAGCATCATAGGGCAAACAAATAGCAGCATAACAAGCTGATTTTTGAACCATGGTTCAGAGAAAGAGGTGGAACTGCAGGAGAATCCCCTGCAACGATCGGATGCTTCAGTATTCGAGCTTCTTGACAATCGGATTGTTGATGCCGTGGATTCTTCGGATTTCTCAGCCTCGTACATCAATTCCGTGAACCTCAAGAGATACCTGTGCAGGTATGTACAACATTGTTACTTCTGTAGAAGTAGCGTAGATTTCTAATGTGCGCTGGATCGCTGGATAGATTTATCAGTTCGTCTCTACAGCTTTGCGATATCACTGCTGGAGTCTTTAATACGATGGTTTTCCTTGCATTAAATCCATGACAGCGAACGGTTACCAGTCACCTTTTACCACGGAAAACAATGTGCAAAAATTTCGCAGCCCTTAATTTTGATTCATTTCAAGCAACCGTACCTCGTACTTGAAAAGCTTCGAGAGTCGTATTTCTTTAATTCGACACCTTCATCGTAACCAATAAAATCCACATTGAATTCGATATTATTAGCAATATGATCCGGGATGTCGGCTAGGAGGGCCAGTGTTCCTTTATTGTGAATCCATGCTGGATAAACGATGACGCCATCGTAACCCTTCTGTCGTGCGTTTTGGAGTTTTACATAGAAACCTTCACCACATCGCTCGTCGTTCATTAGCAGGACAAATTTAGCCGGTAGTTCGTCCACGAAGTGTTCTGGCGGTCTTCGCAGATTGGCCAGACACCAATCACTGGGATCGGCCGTAATCAGGTAGATCTGTGCAAATATGAACTTTGATAAGTTTGATAACACTTCAGCGTGGATAAGAAAATATTAGATGATGTCATCGATCGCTATAGTTACAACATTTTTAAACTGTGCACGGCGCTAATTCTAAAACATCTTAGAATTTTTGTATATTCAGAATTCATCTGCTTCCTTGACCTACCGGTGGATGTTTTTTTTTAATTTATCTGTAAAACTATTTTGCGTGATAAACTGAAAACTGATAAACTGATAAACTGAAAAGGATAAAACACAAACGCCATAGTTAAACTATACACGTGCAAGGCACTGGCTAATTCATTTATGCTGCCTACTGGCTAGCAATCCAGGCGATGCTCTCTGTTTAATTCAAAGCAGCTTACAATTGTTAGTTTTAATCAAAACGTACCGAATCATGATCCTGGAACTGTCGTCTGATGATCGCGCGATGGTTATTGTTGATACCATAAACTGGCTTCGTGGAAATTTGTCCACCGTCCCGGTGATAGACGAGTATGGTACCGATACTGCTCTTAAACAACGTACATAAACAAAGGAGCATTAATACGCGTGAGGCTAGAGGTCCCATCCTTCTGGTTCCAAAACTAATCGAATCTGGTTTTACTGTACCGTACCACCAGATGTTCTAGAAGCACGTTCCTGCGCTTCACAAAGGACCGAACAATAAATGGAGACGAATAGTCCAATTACTGCATTAACAATCTACACACTATAAAACGGGAGCCAAACAATTTTCTGATTATTGCAAGTTCCGAGAAGGGAATGGTCATGTCGAGACACTTTGCACTGTCTGGAAACAGAAATACATCGTATGCCTAAACATGTATCTTCATGGCATGATGCGTTATCACTGCCCTTTAGTCGTACGTTTGACAGCAAATAACTTCGTTATCGGTAAAGCGGTAGGTAAATAGATACTAAAAACACGTGCAACTGCGTACACTGTTCGAACTGCATGCAGTTAGCTGGTCACAGAATGATAAACGAACTACTTTTACTGACATACCAGAATTAACATATGTCTAGCAATATTTACAATTGTAAATAATGTGGAAGATTTTGTACGCAAAATCTGGTTATTATCTGCCGAATGCTGGTGACCACTCCCCCTCGTCCTTGCCGACCACTGGACGGCCAGCTATATAAACGCGGCGCCCGGCATCGCTGCTTCCAGTTAGCTTTCGCTATCAGCAGCGTTCAAACTTCTCCCACCCACCCACTCCGGAATTTCATGGAATCAAGACCTTGTAGCAGATCGGGCTCGAATGGACTAGATAATTCTCTTATAAACGATCCTGTTTCTGTCTTGTTGCATTATTAGCTGTAGTAATCGTCTCGTTGTCTTTGTGAGTTCCCATAAGGAGGCTTACCAGCCTACGTGCAGACGTATGTTGTTGAGCATGTTGTGTGTGTCGGTAGACAGATGGGTTGTCATCGAAATTACTATCCTTAGCAAAATCACCATGTCATGACCAAATATCAAAAGATCCATAACCATCCACCATCTAACCATGTTTGTTCAGCGAAGCTCTTTATGCTTGAGGACATAAATCAAGATCTACCAATGTGCTTGCATATACAGGGAGTCTGCAACAGAGTACATATAGGTACATATAACAAGTAACTTGATACATCTGAAAGAAAACTGGACGTTTTAATTCAGGAGTAAGAAGACGACCATCGCATTAAAACGCTACCAAAATGAACAGCTCATACGTTGAAAAAACAACCAAAATCACCATTCGCGCCCCCAAAACGTACAGGCATGGTTCCCAATACCGCCGCAGCGTTGCCTCGAACAACGGCTAAACTAAAACGATGTTTAATGAAAACGGTTGATCGCACTTCTCCGGTCAGCTGACGAATTTTCCCCCCAACGAACCTAATAAGCTCCGTGAAGGCAGGACCGAAGGTGCCCAGTGTTTCAATTGCTAGAGGGTAAAAAATGTATCCACGCTGTTCCAGGAAAGCATAATGATTACGCTTTTTGTTTTCGGCTAAATGAGCGGCATGTCCCGCAATTCTGGCAAATCCTCTGATTCCCGAGTCACATACGGTATTCCAGCATGTTGCATCCCAAACCACTGCTTTTCCTTTGCGGACAGGGATCAGTGTCATTCCGTCTGGTCGCTTCCCATCCTTGTCAGACAGTCCAACCGGCTCTCTTTGACAAAGGAAACCCGCACTTTCCAGGGCCCTTTGGACTACATTATTCAGCTCCACGTGACGATTCCACCTTCTTTCCACATTTGACGCAGTCGTGTTCACCGACAATTGGCAGTCCAAGACGGATACCAATACCAATTCTCACTTCTTCATCTGACAACAATGTATTAAGGCACGGGGCTGGAAAACATTTATCCTCGATCCTGAATCCGGCTGTAAATTAAAGCGGCTAACAACACGGCACGGCTTCGAACATCTGCCATTGTTGCAAGACGAAGTTCCGAAATAGTTTTCTGGATTGACGGCATATCCCAAGCAGACTGGTGCTTTCGGACGGCGGTATGCGCACTGTGTGGCACTTCGCAACGAGTGATGAAAGAAAGTACGAACAGAAACAGCAATTTTGCCCAATCAAATAAAAAATGTGCCCCCCCCCCCCCTTCCGACACTGAGCAAACCGGTATCTCGGGACATTACAACAGTGACATCGAGTACGTACATATCGGCTGCGGTAACAATAATCAATATGCATATGTACTTGGAGATCATAATTATTATAGATACGTAGATAGTAAGCATTTTTTGAAAGAGTTATCGGAACGAAATAAAAATAATCACGGGAAGATGTACATGTACTGAAAGACATGCAGCATATAAGAGAAACGGCACCCCGCTCGCAAACTGATCAGGTTCGATGGTTTGGCGGCATACGGGGCATCGGCGGGAATAATTCGTCAGCCAAGGTATCAAGCAAGTCTTATGACAAGCTGAAATGAAAAAAGAGCCTTGGCTCCGACCGCAACAAATACACAGATATGATAATGCATAATATTAATGCCCAACATGTTCGGCTGAATAAAAAGCAGTCAGACTTCGGCACAGATTAAAGAGGCGATCATTAACGGGTGCTAATTCGATTCTTTTTGATAATCTTTGTTAGTCATATAACATTAACAAAATCAGTATTTCAGCATCAGCCTAGGGATGGAACAATTAATCGAAGGTATTTACCGTGATTACAGTCCAGGATGATTATAACTTCCCCCAGGGAAAAAGTTTCTTGACACATGGGACAGTTATCCTCTGTCACTCTGGTCACTGGCATAGCAGCCAGCTGGTCCACTTGTTCCAGTGTTAAAGGTTGGCCGGTAATTCTCAAATGTTCCTGGTGCTGCTGTACTTGGGCCTGGGCTAAGCGATTTTCAATAAATCTTCTCACTACTGCTTCTCGAGCAGCGGCTTCCCGTTCGCTGACTGAGGGGGCAGTAGCGACTGGATAGAATCGGTCGAGCACCTGTCACAACGTAACTCAGTTTAAATACTGTCTGCCTACGACTAGTCGCAAATCTGTAGCAGTCTAATAAATTTAATACTGATGAAATACTTTAGCGACACCTAGACCGAAAGGACGTGGAGTGCAAAAAGATACGAAAACGGATAGAGTTTGTACATGTGGTGTAACCAAAGCGCAGTTATATCGTTTCGATTATTTCAGCCTTGCGCGTACGTTGATGATCGTACAGGAATCTGATTGGTTTTGCAAACACTCCTGCATAGTAATGATGCGAGCAGTGTCATCGAAGTTTCCTTTGTGTAAACCGAATTCGTCGGCTTATTATGTGCCATTCTGTAGCTTCTGATTTACTGACAGTGACAAATTTTTGCTTACCGGTGTTGTGGGTGCAGGCCGTGCAGCAACTCCTGCGGGACGCAGAATCAAAAACAACAGGGATCCAATTATCGCGATCGAGATCGTAATCAGCATTAAATAAATAACAACTAATGTTGGGAAATCGACGAACGGCGATTTTTTGGATTGCTTAGTCTCGTGCACATACGCCAACTCCGTGAACCTTAGGAGATACCTGTGGATAACATTATCGTTAATTGCGTAATTATAGTTTTTTTGTGCACTGGCTCTCGCATTTCGTATCCACAGGTCCGCGATATTATGCTGCGGAGGTTATTTGCAACTGCGAATGTCTTCGATGGTCTTTCTTGTACTGAATTCAAAGCAGCGCAGGGTTTCCACCGCAAGAACAACGTGCAAAAAAGTGCATATTATTACTGCATAACTTTAGGCAACATTACCTCGTAGTTGAAGAGCGACGAAATTCATATTTCTTTAATTCGCCTCCGTGATCGTAACCAATAAAGTCCAAATTGACTTCGATATTATCAGCAATATAATCCGGTACTCTGACTGTGGACAGCAGAGTTTCTTCGCTGTGAATCGATGCTGGGTGCACGATAACGCCATCGTAACCCTTCCGTCGTGCGTTCTGAAGTTTTACGTGGAAACCTTCATCACATCGCTCGTCGTTTATGAGCAAAACAAATTTTGCCGGTAGTCGTTCCTCGAAGTCCTCTGGCGGTCTGCGCAGCTTAGCCAGACATGAATCACTGGGATTGGCCGTAATCAGGTAGACCTGTGCAAATATGGTGATAACACTGGAGCGTGAATAACAAAATAGTAGAATCACTGATGATGTCATCGCTATAGTTACAAACTTACATCAGTTTTCCACTGTGTTTACGGCGCATTTTCTGAATTATCTCAGAACTTCGTATTCAAAATTCACCCGTTTGCTTAATTTAGATGTAATTTTCTGATTTTTTCGTTCAACTGTTCTGCGTGATGAAATTGAAAAGATAAAAGCACAAACACCATAATTAAGACATACTTTAGACATGGAAATCAGTGAATGACTTATGCTATCCAGGCGTTGATTTGTGCCGAGCGGCATCTGTTGGCTTTTAGTGAGAACGTACCAGATCATGATCCCGGAATTCCCATCTGATGATCGCGCGATGGTTATTGTTAATACCATAAACTGGCTTCTTGGAAATTTGTCCACCTTGCCGGCGATAGATGAGTATGGTACTGCTGTTAAACACCGTGCACATACAGAGCAATATTGCTACATGTGAGGCCAGATGTCCCATCCTGATGGTTCCAAAACGAAGTGAATTTCGTTTGATTAATTCCACCACCAGGTGTTTCAAAAATAAGTTACTGCGTTTACAAAGGGCCGAGCAAAATCGAGGCGAAAAGTCCAGACGGTCACTGCATTACAGATTGACATTCTACGGTATGAATCAAACAAATTTTTCAGCAAGTTCCAAGAGGGAACCAAATATCGAGCATACAAGACACTTTGCACTTTAATTTTATCTGGAAACACAAACACACTGGCTGCCTAAACATGTATCTTCGTGGCATTATGTTGGTAAATGTGTTTATCACTGCCCTTTGGTCCTGTGTTTGACATCGAATAACTACTTCATGGGTATATCTGTAGGTAAACACATACTGGCGTAAAAACATGTGTAGCTGCGTACACGATTCGAGCTGCAATCAGCTGTTCGTAGAATAACCTAAAAATATATTATTCAAGCTCAGATTTGCATAACCATATTACCTACACATACGTTCAGCAATGAATGCTCTGTAATGCGCATAGGTTAAGTATGTTCTGCTCTTAAATGAAGAGTGTATAATGTTCCCAATTTCGAAACTATTATCTAAGTTAGCATGTTATATAGTGGTCGTGTTTGTGCAATACCTTACGGCCATAACTTGCTGCAATTTATCCACTTGGATTCTCATCGAATTAGTAAACCACCATGCTGTGACTAACAAGTAAATTTAAAAGATCCACAACCGTTCACCATCTAACCATGTACCTGTATGGACAGAGTGTCTGAAACACTAACACTTGTAAGTTGTGCCATACAGACTCATGTCATCCAATACGAATCACGATGTATTGGCAGTGTGACAACTAAAATATTCTACGTTGGTAGGTCCAGTAAGTGTTAAGTCCAGTAAGTGTTAGGTCCAGTAAGTGTTAAGTCCAGTAAGTCCAGTAGGTACCTGCTGCACTGCAAACTCCGTACGTAAGCAACGTCTACATTGCGCTATCTCAGTTACTGGCATTTTTAGCTATTCGGCGTTATTCATATTCGGATTTTGCAGTATCTGGATTTGAAGATGACGCACAACTTAATTCTTACCGGAAGTACGCCTAGCTCAGAGTATTGTGGTGCGCAAGCAGCATCTGTTGATCGGTTCGCTATCGCGGAGCACGCTAGGTACGTCCGAGTCTGACCGATTACAGCACAGAAGCAGCATGTGTTTAATGAGATACGGGATTGTCGCTTTGAGGGTAGTGTATGCCGCTTTGGTATTCGCAGAACCGACGCCGTGCATGCATCATGGCAGATCAGTGACAACTGTACTGCGCTACGTATGACAGCATAATGATGTAGAAGTTCACGCTGGGAACATTGGACTGAACTATGTTATAAAGCTTTACTATCAGCTGGTCCACACGCGGTGTAAGAGCCCATACACAACGTTCGAAAAGTACAGCAGTGGTGACTAGTCACAGAGGAGTGTTTAGTTTTTAAATCTTCAGAGTAAATAACCAATTCACTGATTTATAATTCAATTGACCAAATCAACAATTAATCAGAATCAATGTAACCGGTCTTAACTCTCGGTCGACTAATAATCCGATTAATACAATCGTAGACTAACCTTTACACATACCCTTCAAAAAAAGACATTTTTCGCACTGTTATCGCCATATTATGTGCTAAGAACGAATTATCACGGAAGACGGCATGCTAAAATTCGGAGAAATTCCAACATAAAGTGAAACGACTATTCTTAGTCTGAGTATTCTGATAAGAGAAGCACAGCGCATGTGACGCCGGTTGGAATTAGCAGGCTTTGTAGATTGTCGCCTATCCAGATCGTTAGCAGCATGGCCAAGAGGAACCAAACCATCAGTCGAAAGATCTGCGAGATCCATGCTTTCGATATCTTGATTAACACGGCAACCACCAAATATCCAAATATCGCTAGAAGTCCTCGATGAAAACTTAACTTGTCCTTGTGCAAAGCGATGGCCACTGCTCTGTTCAGGGTATCGTCTGACTGGGATACCGGATGTTTGATAGCATATCTAACAAGGGAACTATTTCAGGCCCCATATTCAAAAAATTCCTAAAACGCTGTTGTAGACTCAGAGTAACCCTATGAACTCTACAAAAATATTTCTAGCTGCTGTGAAGCAGCTGAGACCCTTGGGGGTAATCCTGTATTGTAATGTATACAGTATGAAATGTACTACTGTATGTTATACGTACCACAAAACGGTACGGCTAAATTTCGTTTTAATCTGGTGATTATAAACTCCTCGACTTACAATCAAAAATATATTTAAAAGTCATTTCAGCCCGATTAGCAATATCGAAAGGAGAAACTAAGTCGCCCAAAGTTTTTGCGGGAGCTAGTAATGTATAATACTGTTCCCGTACTGTTTCATAAAAGAATATCGCGTATCAAAATATATGGGACTCCAGAAAACCGTGAAAATGTTCAAGGAACTGAACAAGAGTTTAGCACAATTTAGTTTTAATGATTGCTTCTACTGCTGAACGAGTCTAGGAGTATCTGATTAAAACAAACTTGGCCGGCCGTGCGGTTTGGGTACACTGTTTGCATAAATTACATACATGGTACTGTATGCTGTATACACCGCAATTCACGATTACCCCCAAGGGGCCCAGCTGCTTCACAGCAGCCAGAAATATTTTTTAAAAGTTCACAGGTCCGAGTCCGCATACATGTTTTGGGAATTTTTTTGAATATGGGGCCGGAAATAGTTCCCTTGCAAGGTTCATACAAGCTCGGTATGTATAAAAATTCGACCAAATAAAGAGGAAACAAACTTATACCTTTTACTATCATCAGGATCACCTGGTTCATGTTGCTGATTATCTGCATGGTTGTCACAATTTCCCGGAATACCATCGCTATAATCATTCAGCTGCACCCAGTGTCTATTCGAACATGCGTCGAGGGGCCTGTTTATTGCTTGCTGTAGCTGGAATTGATAAAAAGGAATCACGAGGCCGATGAAAGTTTCTGAGAAAATTATTGAGACTATCGTTAACTATCCCGGCGCATAAAAGTTGCAGCTTGCTCAGTATCTCAGCAGTCTGTATTAAAAAAACCCGAACAATTTGGCTTCGCATTATTTGCTGTAAGTTTCTGCACTATGTTCTCTAAAATTGTCCGAAGCACAAGATTAGACAGTACTTATATTAAACAGTAATATGGTAGTTCTTCCAGTGCCGTTGAATGGAATGTCGAATTCTGCTAAATAGACGTTTGACGTAAATTAAGTATAAGTTCACTCTTAAAAGAATTCGGGCTGAAGAATGCGTTCTGCAGAACTAACCTGCTGCACAGAGGCGTGGTGTACTGGATAATTACCAATCCTCGGCTTGTCTCCGGACTGGAAACAATTATTCGAGAGCTGGCAGACCCCCTGCTTACGACATACTCGATCCTTATTTTTTCCATAAGGCATTTCTACCAGTTATTCCGCTGAGCACAAAGAATACGCTTAATACGTAAAGACTCATGGAAACACCTCCAAAGCAAATGTTCATCATCTTTGTGAATAATTCACTCTAATTTTGGAATGTCGAAATAAACCCACCGAGACATGTTCCGGTCGTGAGAGCAATATTCAGTCGGTACTCAAAGTCTCTGCCATGGCAGACATGGCATATCTTATTACTGCGACGGGCCCTAATCAGACACGTACATATCCTACTGTGTACTTGACTACGAGTACCATGAGGAAAGCAGAAAGATAAGACTGCCACTGAATCATCCGATTTCGGTCGGCCGGCCTGGAGTAAAATAATACGCGAAGGTAAATAACTGTGATTCCGATAACTTTACATCTGATCACGTTAACCAGACATACAGTAATTCTCAAGTTAGCGATGAAGAAACCGTCTTAGAAGCTGACAATTATTAATTTCTCTTGTGCTGTAGAGTAGTAGTAGTCGTCAGACTGGAGCTGTATGCAGTTGATGCTTTGGGAAATAAACTTGTGCCCGTGTGGAGATCCTGTTTGCTTGAGTTATTACAGATTGGCAAAAAGGTCCGCGATAGTTATCTATAATTTGCACCGGCTTATTACCGTGCACCTAGTATCAGTACGAGGGCAGGCACGCGTGGAGGAAAGATCGATCACTGGACTTCTTGGCACTTCCTGACAGGCACATAATACATGTTAGACTTTTCCAACCACTG
>JAQGAU010003604.1:0-12905 GCA_034698045.1 Paramacrobiotus richtersi
ATAACAGCCTTTTGTAGCATATACGTCAGTTACGCAAAAAAATCGCCCGCGAAAGGTCCGAAATGCCAGGGTACTTGTACGTAAAATTAACTGCCATTCACTGCACATCAGGGGAGTTCGAATGTCGTAGCACATTATCAATAACAAACATACCACAAAACGTATAAAATAACAATAAATGAATGTCCACCTCTGACCCAAAACAAAGAAATATTATTGCGGCTTTTTTTATTCTGTGTGTATCATGCTAGTATCACAGAGTCGCACAGTACAGATATACAAATGTACTGAAATGTAATGTAAATGTACTGAAACATGTAGGATTCTTGCGCAGCGCAGTTCATGCTCTTTGTTCATATATATCGGCACGTCTGCTCGATTTCCACATACTGTAAGAACACTGAAACACTTAAAATGGTTGGTTATTTGTATAACCGTAAGTAATTCGACAAGCTTCAAGGCTCGCTAAAAATGCGGGTAGGATCACGCTGCGGATTTCTTCGGATGGACGAAACTCAGTGCGAAATTGTTTCTCGCTAATGCTGACTGCACATTAAAGCGATAATTTTTTTATTACCAAGTCATATAGTGTGCCATATGGTAGAAGATGGCAAGGAGGTCAACACACCTTTATGACTGTACAAACAACAGTTTACCTGGCATCAGCCATAAGAAGCCAAACCGAGCGAGCATTAGGTGTACTGCAACATTTTGTCATTTTTCAATATCACGCACTTAATAATCCAATGCAGTTTGCCACAATTGGTTATTTCGAAACTATCTGCACTTATATGCTACAGATTATTTTCGATACTGTAACTATCTGTATCTGCAATCGGGCAAATAATATCTTTTCACAACGGAGTAGCGAAGAATGCGTCTCCAGTGCATCCTCGCATTTGCTCTTCTATTTGGTAAGTCTGAAGCAGCAGTTGCACACGACGGCCAATGTCCAGCGGCACTCGATCGACCAATACAACCAACGTTGATCATCCCCTTGGGGCCTGGACCAGTGATTTGTGGGACTTCCTTCGTTATGGCTGATAGCGGCCGAACGGACACTTGCGCTAACGATTCGGAATGTTCAACGGGTCAAAAATGTTGTAAATACTGGAATTTGGACGGCTGCGGACCAATATGTCGTAGTGTAGTTTACTAATCAAGACAAATTCCTGCTGTGCGATGTTTATTCCCCGTGCTTTGACTCGCGGGGATTGAATGTGTTTGCCAATATTATTTACCGCTTGTTTGATGCGTTTCTGCATTTGGAACAACAACATACTCTGTGTTTGTTTGTTGAGCTTCCCAGCAGGTCATACAGAAGTGCTTTTGTGTTTTGCTACCAGAATTACAACATGTTTACAGTTTGCTAATTGCTGTTACTGAGTATGTAGTTGTTGTGCAGCATGCAGTTGTGTACGTGAAAACGATAATGGAAGGTATTGAACACGCTTTTGCTGAGATTTAACTTGCGAAAAACAGGCGTAAGCCTATATAACTCATCTATACAGTGCGCTGTAGTATAACAGTGCGAAACCCGAACCTAATATAATCGGAGTTGTTAGTACGGCGAAGTTACAGTGTTCATTTGCCTGCATAACGCTATCTACTAAATAAAAAATTCTCCATTCTCCAACGTTTATCGTCCGTTTCATTGGAAAAAGTCATTCTGATATAAAACTAATTTCAAAAATGCTCCGACATTTTATTGTCCTTATGTGCCTGACTGCTGTTTTCATCGCTGTTGTTGATCAAGCAAACGGTTGCCCGGCTTTGGTCGATAAACCCAGAGCTCGCCCAGGCGCTGGACATGGCGGCATAGCATGCGGTACCGGATTTCGAATTCTGAATGGGAAAAGGATTACGATCTGCAAGGATGATTCCAGTTGCCAAAAGGGACAAAAATGCTGCCAAGTGTGGAAAGATGATTTCTGCGGACCGATTTGTCGATGAATGGTTGCGATCTTGTTGATTTTTCTTATTTCTCCGCCGTTACAGACCCTGTTGGCTGATTAAAAAAAAGGTCGATGTTTACAGAGTTTCTGTGCTTCGTTCTCCGTACGTTGTATCAAATCCTGTTGCGATAGGACTCTGTACTAGTGTTTTCCGTTTTTTGCGCGTGTTTCAGCTGATTGCATAAACAATGCTGCTGTCATTGCTGCAATTCAATAAACTGTCAGAAAGTGGGGAACTGCTTTTCACATTTCGTCAACAAGATCCTGCTTGATAATAATGTTACCAGCTAAACAGCTAGTGGCAAGCAGTCGCTCGGAAATATTTCCACATACGCTAGACTTTTTACTTCGGTGTTAACACAGCGTATTTTTTGCGAAGTTTTGAAGATTTTGCTGCTTGCATATAAAACAGCTCGAAAGCATTTCAGTTCACATCGAGTTTCTATTTGGAAATCCAGCCCGCAGTACTGCTTATTGTTACTATCGTGAGATTTCCACGATATTCGGAATGCATCGACACTGTATTGCCGTCAGTATTTGCATCGTTGTGGCGTTTGTGGTCGCGGTCAACTGTCAGCCTGGAAAGTGGTCAGGCAGAGTGTGCCCATTAATGAAACAGGCAGAACATCCTCTACCGGCGTGCGACGAGCGGAAGCTGAACAAGATAGGATACCGGACGGTCGACGGGAAACGTGAGCGTGTCTGTGACAGAATGGACGATCCCAGATGCAAGGCTGACCAGCAGTGCTGCTATCCCTATCTCGGGGACAATTGTTGGGCCGCGATTTGCATGAAGGCTGCTATCTTCCCACATTAATAAATATGAAAGGTCACATTTTTCCGCACTGGTGCTGTTGTTCGTAATAATGTTGTTAATGGTGTTAATGTTGCTAGCAGTAAACAGTGTATGTAGTAACTCAGATTTATTTATTTGCTCTGTTGATTTCGCTAGTGTTGTAAATTTGTCCTGCGCAACCCGCATTTCTCAGCTTTGGTTGTAATCATTTTGGTTTTATTGTTACACTCATACAGCAGTCGCTCTGATGTTGTAATTTGATAATCAGTCTAAGAAGTTCCATGTTTATGTCATTGGAATCAGACAATACAGACATACTGTACGAGTACTGTACAATCATTCACAAACAAGTTTGTCCTACGGCCCACATTTCGACGGAGAAATCCGTTTCTGGCTAATTTTTTCTTTACCACGTGTAGTATGGATATAGCCAAGTAGAGAGTTTTCGGTAATAACAGCTATCACAATACATATGTCATCTTCTTGATCGCTTACTCAAAACGCTTACATTTCTAAAACATCCAAATTGTTTCAGCAGCTGTTGTCGCGAGACTTGTAATTTAGTGTAAAAAATTGATTTCGTTTAAATTGCACTTTCGCAGCAAACCTAAATACTGGCAACAGAAGTACCGAAAATGCGCTCGGACCAGTGCTGTGTGTTACGTATAGCTATCTTCATCATCTTGATTTCCGTTCGCAGTATCGTGGAGACTGCAGCCTTACACCAGGGTCAGTGTCCGGCTCAGATCGAACGGCCAAAATCACCACTTTTCGGCAGCTCTCGATCGGGTGCTGGGTCGGTTATCTGCGGGACAGCGTTCATTATTCTGGATGGCAGCATGAAGCCCGCTTGTGGAAGCGACGACGATTGCCCGCCAGACCACAAGTGTTGTAAGTTATGGATAAACGACACATGTGGGCCAAGCTGCCGGAAACCGAATGTATAGCATCCAAGTTCGGCTTACAATTGTTATTAGTTATTGATGATATTCTTATGTGTATTCATTCAGTCATCGGTGCAAGAACTTCCGGACAGATCCTGCAACGAATGTATCATAAAGTCGCATCAACTGTTATGTATTTTTGACTTCTGCGGTTCATTTCGTCTTGTGTGCACTGCTTGCTTCGCGTAACTATAAACAAATGGTTAAATACTGCGAACAATTCAATGCTTTCAGTTGTGACCATGTCTACGTGAGCCGGCATTTTAATCATAATAATGGCAATAACCTTGTTTGACTGCTTGTAAAAGTGTGTGTCTGTTCTACTGTTTTGTGCTGAATTATTCATGTGGTTTCTTCTCTCCAAAATCCTAGCACAGTTAACTTAGTAGCAAACATAGTTCTTTGTACAGAACAGCAAAAATTAATGAAAATATGAAATACAGTCAAGTCGAAAAAACTAGTCAATTTTTAGGGTTCGTACACAACGTCTAACTGCACAGTTGACTTGCAAGAATCTCGAGTACCGGTAGGACTGATAAACTCACAATAGGGTCACACAATTCTCGTGTCCGTGATGAGTAGGCGCACGGCGACGTACAGTTGTGTGTCGGACCACAATAGCAGCCTGCGTATGACTGTGCACAATAAAACTGCCGCTTCATAATACTCGAAAATCTGTCGCTTCATTATACAGTACGAGTACTCGAAAATCATTGCAATAACGGCAATGGGACATCGATATCCCCGTTGGTATGTGTATAGAAAGCTAGATAACAACCGGATCTCTGGTCGCAGTGGTGTACTAACAGACTCCAGCACAGCCGACAACTATAAAATCCTGCAGCATTTGTCTACTGCTTGTCATAATTATCAAGCAGTTTTCGTCCAGATCAAGAATACGATAAGTTCTGTAATGTCACTTTATCACCAGCATAAACTGTTTCCAAACCTTCGCTCACTATGGAACGCAGCAATATCTGGATGTTGTGCATTGTCGCTATGGCACTAGCAGTGACCGCCCGTGCGAGAAAGGGAAGCTGTCCGGACCTGGTTCCATTCCCGAAATTTCCTGCGCATGCTGGACATGGACCGGTCATGTGCGGAGGTACATTTGTCAACTTCGAAGGAAAAGTCGTTTCGACGTGCAAGGTTGATAGCGAGTGCAGTACGCATCAAAAGTGTTGCAAGCCATACAAGGATGCTGAAACTTGTGGAACGATTTGCCGTCGAGTCAAGAAAACAAGGATTGCGTGAGATTGTTCTGCGAGCAATGGTGTTAATTTGTGCTTTGAAACTGCTTTTGTGATTATACGTATTCCTCGTCTGAATTGTCCTGTGAAGGATTGTAAAGTTTGATGTATGCAAACGGAATGTTGTTATTTTTCCATACAGAACGCTTCTCGTACATTCTGGTAATTTTGTGTGGTTGCACATCTGTTCGGAGCAATAATTAAATAAAGTTATCCTCCTGCAACTATTCGTCTTTTCTTTTGAATAGTTCATGACAGATGTAATTCTATAGGATTACAAACCTGCTGGAAAAGGTCATGCATATGCAGATATATGATAATGTATTATTTGGCTGAAATGTTTCCGAATCGAAGACAAGTGTTTTCGCTATCTTGGCCAGGATCTTGGAAGAAAAAAATTGATCGTTATTCTTCTCAAAACACCCAAAGATATGGGTTAAGCTATCGTTCGCTAGTTCTGCGCGGACTGAAGATCCACATCAGCGGATAAAATACAATCTGCAACGTATGCGTACAACATATGATAGTACTGGATAACGATAGCAACCGTGGAAACATCTGACATCTGGTGGAGGTAGTTAAAAGTGAGACATGTGGATAACCCAAAAGTGCCAAGATTAAGTTCGAATGTATTTTTCTATGAGAAAAATAAACGGTGACGCGCCGGCCAGATAGATGGTGCTCACGATGACGATTGTAGAGAACTAGCAAATAGACTGTGAAGTCCTTTATCTGTACAGGTGCCAGGTACGCTTTGCAGAAAGAAACAGGTATAAAAAATCCTTTCTTCTCACGAAATTCTTTCTGCAGAAGTGTTTTTCTGCAAAGTGAACTTGGCCCAATACAGTAACAGAATAATCAACAAAAACAACCTGGAAGATGCGAGACAGACCACTGAACACCGTTAAGGGCAGACAATCACTCACGCACCCCAATGTTCGGAGGCCAGTTTCCGGAGTGAACAGTTTTATGATTTTATCAAACTCATCGGCGAATGAGCGAACGCGAATACGCTGTGTTTAAGACTGCTTTTGGCTTTGTAAGCTGACACGATCTAACACTAATGCCGTTAGTCTCGATTGCAGTCTTTAGGTCTATTTCATGTTCCATCTGTCCCATGGGGGTGCTCTCCAGCGGGGGAAGGTCATGCAAACAAAATCTTACTTTTCCTTATCCCGTTTTGCAAGGCGCTTCAACAGCAGCTTTGACGTAACGAACTCTGCCTCCGGGGAGGACGGTAGCGTTTCACGTGTGCCACAAACAGTGTTCTTCAAGACAATCCAATCTTGAAATCATAGATTCGGTCGTGCAGTCTTGTGTCCATTAAATGTTAACTCTTGATTCAGGTAAGAAGACGCCTGCATTTGCGTGCCAGCTCTCGTTACCCTTTCTTCACACTACCTGGATAAATTATTACCGCTTATAAAGGCGATGGGTGCATTTGGGATGCTCTGTTTCGTCCTTGGTCTCTCTTCTGCTCCATCTAACAGACTGTGGTTTCCTTAATTTCTGTATGAACAAGATACCTGTAAAAGCTGATTTCAAGGAATGCAAGCAACGGATGTTATCTGTAACTTGACGACAACCGAACTTCTAAACTCCAGCTGCATGCAAGCATGGCCGCATGTAGCTTCTTTCATGAGTCCACTCTTTGGCGTCAAAATTTTCATCGCAGTTTCCGCATTCTGTCTGAATGCCGGTCTACTGACCACCCATATCATCAAACCAGCCTACCTCAACCACTTCACCATCTACTTACTATTCCTGTACATCGCTAATACGATTTACCTAGCCGGAGCATCACCATTCATTTTTATCAGCGAACTTTACAGCATCGACATCAGCTCGTTTGGTGCGACAAATTGCATACTGTTTGGTTATTTCTATTACGTAATCAGTTTGATCCCCGTCATGGGGCATTTACTGATTGCACTAAACCGCCTTTGGGCAGTCCGATTCCCACATAACAACCGCGTCTATCATACAAAGAGAGTGGCATGGTATATCTGCCTGGGAGCGGCTTCTTACGTGCACCTTATTAAAATGCCTTCCCTACTTCTTTTTAAACCGTTATCAGTTATCAAACAACTTCAACACCTCCTCACATGTGCACCAAACTTCCTCTTTCAAGCTGGTCTCGCTGGTCTCGTGCGGACAGCTTCTTGCACCGCTTTGCGCCAATGTTCGCAATAATTTTGATATATGTGTATTTGATAATCAAACGGTCACAAAAGAGGCAAAAGGTAACAGCTGCCAACCTGGCTAATTCACCTAAGCTTCCGATAAATGAAACTGATGGCACTGGAAGGATTCGGCACGTATCTGGAAAGGCGAGCACAGGGCGGCAGAATGCTGTTCGGCCGTTTTTAATTATGACCTTTACCAATCAGCGTCATCACTTGCTGGATACCTTTGGCAACCCTTTCTCTCTGTAGGGGGTTTCTGGGTCCAAATGTGCAATCGGCGATGTTTACCGCTCTGCAGTATTGCCTCTTGATGTATACATTGCAAACCGTTTCCGACCCATTGATGTGGATTTTCAGATTTTGCAACGCAAAGGGATTCGGATCGGGAGGCGGATATTGTTACATGCAAATTCTGAAGACACAGCAGATGCAACTTCTTGTGATTAATAAAAGACGGGAAAAGGGAAATTATCCGTCAATATTTCCGAAAATATTCATGCGTTTTTAATCTACATTTCAGTACTAATACTTTAATAAAGGAAGACATCCGCGTTCTTCTTTTACTACGCGTAACGGACGCGTAATATCTGTTCTTGCTGGTATAAGTATCTGTAGTACTTGTTAAGTACTACCCGTTTTATCAGAACCAAAAATAATAAGAACACACTTACGCTCGTTAACGAAGAGTCAACACGCCAGCTGCTTATGGCTAGCTGTCGAGGAATCCTTGGTTTCGGAAATAGACGAAACCAGTTCCGGTGGTCGATCCTGTCGTTGTAACGGCCTTAACGACAGCTTTATCTGCAAAAGCGGTTGTTGAGACCGACACAACGACAGTTTATCTACTGTCCCAAAAAGTGCAAACGTGCTCGGTGGAAGCAACTAGGCCAAGATTAAAAATTTTGTCTCCAAAGCACTTGGATACTGCAGTGGCATCGAGTTCTCGAACTCATCTTTCGTATAAAAGAGTACAAGTTTCTCAAGCCTTGCCAGATCTGTACACAGCCGAGTAGACCTTCCACGACGGTGAAGACAACACCAGTTATTGCAACACAAAGGGCAATTAATGCCTAATTCGGGGGAACTGGCACAAATGAAGCTTCTTTCGTAGTGCGCCCCGTACATGTCGGCGGCAGACAAGTTTCCTGGCATGCTTTGTCGTATTCGAAATCCTCAAGTGTAATCACCTTATGCAGCACTTTCAGCTTCCACTATCGAAGCGATAATAACAAATATAACTACAGTGCTGGTCATGTCTGTTCCACCTTGATAGATGTTGATCAGACTGCGAAAGGGCATCACCTGTTAGGGGAAGTAAAGCGCTGGCTGTATATTTATACACAATTTTCTTCGTACAGTGAACGTATCAACACCGGCAAGTCGGCAACATCCCAGACAGATCGATTGATCCTATAGCCGGGCGACGTTTTTTGTCTGCTCCAACGTCAGTCCTTCCGCATTGATCGAATGGCTGCAAAGTAATTGCTGATGGTATTATAGCGCAACGTTTTTCTACATTTTCATTAAAAACCGTCTGCGTTACTGCGTACAATGGTGTTAACCTATATCCAAAGCGTCTGCCGTCTGGACTTTTTTAGTGCTTGGGCGAAGTACCGGATACAGCCATAATTGGGCGCCGCCGCTTCTTTTTTTTCTGTATACTCGGCTTAGCTTTTACAATTCTCTTTATTAATCGTATATTAACAACAAACTTAGCGGCGTAGCTGCCGCACCGCGAGCCGGTGTGGATGACTCAATAGTACGGATCCAAACGGTCCGAAAATTTAATAATTCGCCTATAGTGGGCGGAGCCATGCGCAAAAAGTGACGAGACTGGTTGCCAGATAATAATTATGATGCTGTCTCTATTATACAGAATTCTTCAAAATTGTTTACGTAGTCTGTCGGACAAAGTTTCGAGAAGGGACAATACTCCGAGCGCTACAATCACTCGTTGGCAGATATTGCGTTACCAATGTGTATGTACATCACGAAACAGTGCTGCACTGACGGTGGGCCTTTCGCATCACCCAGAAACCACTCACAAATAACAAGGACTGCCACAGACATTGTCTGAAGTTATGTGGTTATGAATTAGATAACCAAATGTAAATCAGTTTACCGTAAAGTGACGGGACTTTCTCAGCAACAGTATCTTTGAAGTTCAAAGACTTTCAAGGTGACCTTGAAGAGGAGTGGGCTACGTATGTTTTAAAGCGCGTTTAACGCCGGATGAAATATTCGAAATTAAAATCATGTGACCCAGTTTTCGACTAACGGGAATCCGAAGGATTGCTTTTCCGTAGTAGTTTGGGCTATATATGTACCTCATAACTCAAACTGCGGGTCATAACTCATAACCCATAAGTCATAACTCATAAGTCGTACTCATAACTCATAAATTGCACTCATAACTCTTAAACGCTGGTTGTTTATTGTTGTTACTCAAAGGCTGTGGTCATCAAACCCACCAGTTGTCAGTTGCGGTCAGTGCCAGTCACTGATCAATGGTTGCACTGACAATACTTCGTGAGTGACCACATCAGAGATCTAAGAAGTGGCATTGACAAACCTTTAAACCTGTAGAACAAAACCTTTAACTGCGGACTGCAAAACCTTCAACTACGGACTGACCGGATGGTGAGGCACTAGTGACACATTTTTGCGCCTGCGCAAGCTTGTCGCATAATAACGTAACATACCAAGCTCAGCCCACTGTGAATAGTTGCTGTTGAACGAGCAATCAGTTTAGGGTTCAGTTTTAAATTGTCTAGCTTTTGATTGCGGTCTGCACCGAAACCACCGATCGAGAAAAAAAAACTACGTCTGTGCAAACTGAAGAGACTTTTCATTGACGGCGCACTCATTTACAGCTGTAGTACAGTCGTTCTTCTTTGCAGTACCTAACAACTGCTTTGCGTTTACCTGTATCAAGGATCAGGTGACTTGTGTCTTGTTGGCACGAACGCATACTGGAACTGAACATTTAATGTCACTTGAATTCTAGGGGTGTTGGGTTTTTGGCGCTATTCTCCTAGTGCTGACTTCATTCGTTATAAATACATTGCGTTTCTTAACCTATTAAACATCAGTCAGCTCCCGTTTAATAATTTATAACAGATATGGATCTTTGTCCGGGTCATAATGAAACTCTTCTCTCTAGTTTCTGTTTGTGGCATCTGATAGCGTCTTACTCTCTTTGGAAAACGGATGACTGCTATTTCTTGAAATATTGAAGTCGCTGTTGCAGAAAACTATATTTGTCAAAGGTCAACAAAATAAGAATTAACTAGGTAGAACCAGTTTGTAATCAGCTTGTCTTTGCGTAAGTAGCGCGCGCAACGAAGCGCCCACAAAACCGACCAGTATATTGGTTTTGGATCGCTGTTGGTCAAACATTCGTGAGCGAAGGATTATTACAACATGTTCAGAGTTATAGCGCGATGTGATATATTTACATTTGATCTCGATTTAGTAGCGTTACATAACGTTGTTATGTATAAACATATCTTTAACGGATCTGGATTTCCGTATTGGTTGTTTCTTAGTTGCCTTAATACCACTTGACTAGCATAGCGTCATATCCGAAGACATTGTGTTAAAGTGACTACGGGTAGATAGCAATGAGGGGCACCAGGGTGCGATAAGTAAGCACCAAAAGAACCCCGGTATTCGTCAATAATTATGGCAGGTGGTGACTGGAAAAATATTTGTCAGTGAAGCGATTGAGCAGTGACCTCAAGTGACCACTGGTGAGGTGATGACCACCGTTGATGGGTGATGGCCACCGTTTATGAGTTATGAGGTACATATATGAGTACGACTTATGAGTACGACTTATGAGTTATGACTTATGGGTTATGAGTTATGACCAGCAGTTATGAGTTATGAGGTACATATATAGCCAGTAGTTTCTGGTTAGTCAGAATTCGACTTTACGGGGCATTACGTTACGGTATGTTTTTGACTAAGTGGCCCGCTTTCTTTCGGTTAGATACATAACAGTAACGAATCCGTATCCTGCGCGCGCTCTCTTGACCGAGATAACAGTAACCTTTTTGAGTGTAGTATTCTCCTCACTAGAGAAGCTCCGCGTCGCTTAAGTCACGACACTTGTCTTAAGAGTTTTGTTCCTGCTACAATTCGCCCCAGGGCTAACTGGTCCAGAGTCTACGGTGGTCCCAAGAACTTTCGGTCACAAAACGTCTTTATTCCAGACTAGACAATCAGCGATTTGCGCAACTGGAGGATACAGATTAAGAAATTGACAATTCTTTAAATTTACCGCGTACACAATAACAGACAGCAGCATACATTAATTCTAGAAAAAAGTTCAACAGGCGGTGCAAGGCCGACATATTTAAGTCTAACGATTCTCCGGAAGTCAGCTCCAGTGTCAAAACTCATATCCACATGGCCTGAAGCATTAGGATTAAACGCTTCTTAATAATTTCCATTAAAAGCACTGACGTATCCGTGTCTGTTTAACAGATTTAATGCTTACAGCAAGTAGGACATGTATTTTTCTGTGGAAGCGGCATATGTCAAGATCTTTCTTTCGATTTGCATATACAGTATAGAAAACATCAGGTCATCAATAAAGGGCTATGTTACATGTGAACATGTTGGATTTGTTACATTTGGAACATGTTAGTTATATTCGGTAGCGTTGTCACGTTGAACATATTATTGTGTGGATTTATCAAGTTTACGGACGAAGCAAAACGGTTCACCACCTTTCGTAAATCGCCTAACGCGAAATAAAAATAGAGTGGATCCAACAGTGGTTCCAGAGAGAACAGCGCCAGAGCAGTGTTCAGATATGTGACTTCGTAGTACTGTATGAACCCGTTACGTTGTTGGTCATTAAGTAAACAACAAGCGCCGTCCAAAAGACTGACACATTAGCCGTAAAACAAGTCAAAACGGAAAAAGCAGATGACGCTTTCCCATTAGGAGTCGGCCTGCTCTTCCCTGCTCGATTTCCCCGTTTTCTGCGTGCCCAGAAGTAGTCTGAGAACGTGCCGACGTAATTCTACTGGCGCGCGTGGTAAACGGATTGCGTCCCCGCCGTTTACGTCGTTAAACGAATACAAATGGGTAAGATGCAATAAAAAGCAGCCACGGAATGAAAAAGGTCAACACATGTGTCATGTGTTGCTGTGACGAGTTCAACTGGTTATGCGCATTGAGGAGGCAATCGACCACTTCGCGAATTTGGACTGTAATACACGTGATCTTTTAGTATCTGCGGTAGTAACACAACATGGACGATTAACCAAATTGTCGCACAGAGCAAACCGGCCATCTTTTTAGAATAGCGGCGGTTTATGATAGGCGAAGTGCCCGGGTACTCGGGCCCTTAGATCCCTGACCAACTGAGGCCAGGCAAAAGATCCGCTCTCTGGACGCGCAGAACACCCAGGTGTGTACAGGGATGTTTGTATGTAGTAGCATTAGCGTATTGTACTACCGTATAACTGTTATAAGGACAAGGGATTCCGGCGCATTTGTAATGCTCTGCGAATGATGCATGAGGTTTACAGTACTTTGACTGAGTCTGCAGCATAGGCTACTTGTTTTACCCGTTTATGTTGTGGTATTTTACAATCTAAAAACTTAGAAAGCTGTTTTGCCGATTTATCAAAAACCGCAAAAGTTTCACATACAATCGCCAGGAGAGTTCATAAAAACTCTTAGTGCTTCCCTCAATATTCAATAATACTAGTAAGCTTATTACATATTTTGTTGAAAGGTTCACCTGACCTTTCTTG
>JAQGAU010003605.1:0-12904 GCA_034698045.1 Paramacrobiotus richtersi
AGGCGTCTGAATGCTTGGTACCGTTTCCTTATTACAAGAGCAACGCCGCCGTATCCGTCTGGTCTGCATTTACGAAAGACACTGAAAGAGCGAAGATCCGCAAACACTGAGTCTGTGTAATGTTCTTTGTCCCAAGTTTCTGCAAATCCAGTCACATCGGCTTCGGTTTAGCTCGTGCTGTCCTGGCTGCTGTAGGGCATCATCAACAACGGAGGAACTTGAACGTCTGAGAGGTGCTCGCAGAATATGAGCATGCTCCGGATGAGCCGTCATGAATTTCCTGGCGACTTCCGTCTGTAAAGGCAGAAATGTTATGCTCTGTCGTAGTCTATGAACGAACAATCGACACAATATAGCAAATCGGAAATCAACGCGCTGGCTCTGCACAGCTCCCTGTATTAGCACCGTCTTAATCAGAAAACGATACTGTTCGATCATGCTTGGGCTTTAAATTGGAAAGCATTGTTTCTTTGAAAGGCCATTGAAAACATTGAAAACTGATATTCAAACGTCTCTTACTGGAATTCTTAGAGTTATCGTTCGTCCACTCGCATTTACCTTAAGAAATTCTTTTCCTGACATCGATTTCATTCGGTTAGTTTTTCGGACAGCGTCATGGTGAAGCTGGAAAGTCGTCCACTTTAGAGAATGATCTTCTTTAACATCAGTACTGAAACAGTTCTCCATCTGGGCTGGGCCAAACTTCACTTCAAGTAGGCCCTTTCCTACGGTGATGCGTGATGCCACAGTCTTCGCTATCCCTTCACCAGCGTCATACCAACTCCACCATTCCAACATGTACGGTTCCATCTTCCGCGAAAAGAGCTCGTACAAAACCATAATTCTAACATAGCGACGCAGCTGTGTAGAGTCCTTGACCTCCTGCTTAGTGCGCTGCCAGCGTTTCATTGCGATGCCTCCAGCACTGATCGTATACAAAAGATCCAAATGCCACGGATACTGGATGACAAACTGTCGAATAATTTTGTCGATCTCCTCTTGGCGGATGAGGACGAAGTCCCGGTACTCCTCCCCATTAATCTCAAAGGTTTCCGGCTGATTGTATGCCGTGTCTTCTCCAAAGGGAAGCGGGACTTCTAGAGGGATTTTTGCTTCTTTCTGGCGCTCTAAAGCCACCGACTTGACGATACTTCGGATGGTACGGCAGTAGGACGTCCCGTCTGGTTCCAGGCGTCGTTCGTGGTTCGCTCCACTAACAAGCAGCAAAAGCTCCATATCTTCCAGGTTTTCGAAAGCAACAACCTGCAAACGAAAGGCAACTGAAGACGGAGGCGTAGAGCAAATAGATATCGAATGAAAGAAGAACGCTGATAAAGAGGTATGAACTTGCACTTGAAATGCAGATGCTGTTAATAACTACGCACTTGAACCGTACTCATAATTTATTTTTTGTTGAGTTGTGTTATTGAATTTCTTACATCGACGTGCTGTTTGAATCCGGATTCCTGCTCAATCTGCGTCAAAATCTTCCATCGATGTCCACCTAGAAACGGAAAAAAAGTGAACAGTGAATACCAAGTAAATCTGTGTAAGAGAAAGAATTACCGTCAATGATAGTAAGCGTGATTTCGCCACTTCCTATCTTCTCCTGAATCTGCTCCGGGGCAAGACCTGCAGGAGCTCGGAAATGCACCAAGAGTCTCCAGGCTGATGGAACCACGCTGGGATGCATGGCTGCGCGGATCTCTTGGCAGTGGCTTGGTGTGATGTCGCGCGTCAGCGTGTTGTCGTGCTTTAAGGCCGAAACTGCCACGTTGAAATTAAAACGACGTTTCCGGGAGAAGTTGGCACGCATTTTTTGGAATACCTCGGGATGGATATTGAATGGCTCGTCATCAATAATTTCCAGTGACGATCGGACTGCTGCAGTGGGAAGCTCGACCGATTCAGCACGGAGGGTTTGCAGTTCTCCCCGAAGCGTGCTCACATCGTGATAGTCCATTTTTTAGAGAACTGAGTACTGAATGCGAAATCAACTACACTGTTGTAGAAAGGTTCGTGCCAGCTGAATTTCAACCAGGATAGCTGGTTAAAGCAGGCAGCGATGCAGCGCACAGCGAGATCAGCATATTTCTCTGCAGTCCTGCTAATTCCAGTGGCTCCCCCCTTCGTGCAGCCTTCGACTCGGTACTTGCGGTTGCGCCATGCGCAACCCCGCGTAACGAGCCGAAGCCTGTTCACAAATGGTTGTGCAACGAACGTTGTTTCTGCTGCTTCAAGTAGGGGAAATTCCCTAGTGTCTGCGAACAATAAACAACCAAACAGTCAGAACTCTAAATTATTTGCAAAAGTTTGGCAGCATTCCTGAAATGGGTGAACACAATTTTAAATTAGTTGCTGCTTATGTCAGATTTAAACACACAAGTTATTCAAGATTCAAGCCTTACAGCAGGTTAAGCTTTCCTGCGGTGGACTCTTGCCCATTGCTGCAGAACCGTAAGGCGTGAATAACACCAGTCACCACTTCTGGAAGAACGAATCGCAAACCAGAGCCGTTGGAGTGGAACACAACACAAGATGTCCCGTGCATGCTTCCCAGTCGAGCGCTGGCATAGCAGCCCGTTTTTCTATCTGTGCCGCGGTTAATCACTCCTCGCGTCATGCATTGTTTTCCCGGGGGTGCAGGCTTCTGAAAAACATACAGAAATGCGTTGTTTATTGCGTTTTACTTTTTGAGTTTTTCATGACAGTTTAACGGGAACGCTTTAATAAATAGTTTTTCCCCCTGTACAAATCGTACAGTTTAATGTGTTTTTCTTGGCCTGTTGTTAGGATTTTGCACTGGCGATTGGCGAATATTGCATGTAGTCTGTGGAAAAACCTCCGAAAAGTTAAGAAATACAAGAAACGATGAATGGAAACGATTTCAGCCAGGTTCTGTTATTTTATTTCTGTATTAGTTTTCGACTGCATTGAGACTAGGAGGCTAATTCACTGGAATTCGATCAGTCTTGTTAGCACGCTGAAGTTGCTGCTTCCGCGCAACCAGTCCGTGGCGACACACAGTGCGCATCGCATAACTGTACCCACATTTTCTCCAATCGACAATTTGTTGCAGTGGATTAATTCGATTCAGTGCAAAGACTACCCGTTGCCGCCGCGACCCCGGCCGCATCATGCATGCAGTGCCGTAGTCACCGCGAACTCAACCACTTTAATATCATTATGGTATTCAGCTCTGCAATCTAATTCAGGGCATTCTATCCTATGGCCATAACTTATCTAAGAATAATTGTTTTATGGCTCCATTAATTATTAACTAGTAACGAAGCTACTGGTTCGTCCAGCTGAAGCAAAATACTGGCACGTAACTTACCGAAACGGGGAATCAGATCATGATGCCGGTCGACAGTCTGCGATCATGGTGCGACGGTTCGTCGTCCTCCTACACCACAACCGCGAAGCCCGTGTGCATTTCTTCGATTATACGGTTTTCACAACAATGTTTTATCGAACAGTCCTGAACGACCGTTTTATTGAATATCTCCCACAGTCCCACATGGCGTACAGATTGCCTTGAACGATCCACGTTTCCCATGTGTAACAAGAACAAACAAATCGTAAAACAACTGTCCAACAGCCAATACGAATACAGTCGCGACCTTTACAATAATTAGGTATGTGAACTGCAAGTCATTTTTCCACTCTGAGCGCATAGTGAACAGAAAACTGGCTATTATCACTCTTTTGATAAATTGCCTAGTAACAATTTAACCTGCACTGATGCTCATGTTGTTGTGCGATCACTTCGATGGCTTGCAAAGGCGTGGAGAATATTACTTTCCAGATGTTGGTACGGTTTCTTTATGGCTTTCCCAGACTGCGACATTCTATACAACGGGTTCATCATTTTTTCAGATTCCTCAATAGCCTTCGGTATCATCGGAGAGTCTGTATAAATACCGCTGATCGGATGAGCCAATTGATTCAGAATGATAGTCTTTTTGGTACTAGTCTTTTTATCCAAATTGCGCAATGTTGGACCATATTCATACGGTTCCGCTAATTGAGGTGGAAACTCAAACTCCGCTGCTTTTACTGTTTCGGGGACGGTTTCTTCCTTGGTAGTGAAGATCGCTTCCTTCGTAAACTTCTTATGTTGCGTTATACTTGGCGGTAAAAGTTTCTTGAACTCTTCCATCATGTGGGCATAAGTGAATGTCCCTAGCGTCTCATTCCGCACATCCGTCTTTTCAATGTCATAAATGGCGCGCATCGTTGATGTAAGGTTATTCTGGAACTGTTGCGGTTGGCCTAGAATATTCTCATTGTCAACGACAGTTTCTCTGTCTCTGATCGTTTTCCGTGGCCGCCCAAGAGCATTTTTCGCGATCTCAATCAAATCTTCCTCTAGGATGGCGGCGGTGACGTTATCCGCAAGATCGGGACCGTCAGACTCGTCAAAAGACGGAAAGGTCATGGATTGTGTGGATTCTTCTTCCGGCGACCATAATCGAATCCAGTGATCGTATAACACGACTTGTACGTACTTTTTCGACCGTAGTACGGTCGATAAGGCTTCCGGATGGTGTTTGGTTTGCGAATTCACACTGACAGTACGGAAATCTTTCTGACAGCGGAAATGTATGGCGAGGTCTTTGCCCACTATAACTTTAAAGTTGGGTGTATCGTTGACCGTTGATTCTAGCGTGTCCCAGTTAAAGTAACTCATATCCAGTGAGCGGGGTGCTAACAGACGTTTTCCACTGAAAACGTCTGCCCAGTGTTTGTCTATTTTTAAACGGTGCGCGTAGTCAATGTATCCTGATACTTCGTGACCTTTTGACGATCTGGTACGAATATACACGATCGTCAGCAGCTGACCATTCTCATTAGCGTCTTTCCTTCTTGCCAGTTCTTGGAGTACCACGTCCTCCTGGATCAACGTAAAGGTCCCGGTGGTTTTACTCTGCCGATCCTCTTTTTCCAATTTTCTGCGCTCGGCCGCTGCGACCTTTTCCATTTCGAAGGTTTTGCGGGTGAATTTCTCACGGTTATTGTGGAGACCCTGTTCGATAATCTTTTGTGCCTGACGATGGTCCCCGAGGTAGAACATGTCCTCCTCGGAGATTTGGCTGTTGAGATACTCGGCATAGGTAGCGAAGCGCTCAATGGCCTCGCCAAGAAGGATGACTTGATCATCTTCGGCTGGTTCTTGCAGGAGTTTGTCGGTGTGTACCGCGCTGATGCGGAGGGTTTTAGGGGATGAACTTTCGCCTGTCATTGCGAAAACGCAACCAGAGAGATTGATGGTACGAAGGATCGAGCTCAAAATAGTATTCCTCCGGTCTTAGCAACAGAGTAGTAAAGTTGAAGGCGGCAGTTCCGCGGCACTGTACATGCACTTCCGTGTACAGATCTTGCAGATTTTCGTATTCTGTTGACTGTTGTGCATAGCTCAGGGCAGCACTGGATTTGTTGAGATACTGTGTAAATCAAGCTAGGATTGCGAGCAGCAGCCAGCCACATACTGCAAGGTTGAGCAGAGACCGGTATGTGAAATACGGGTTCTCCTATAACATCTCAGCGTCATTTTGCCCTTTTGTAGACTTTGCGTGTTGTTAGATTAATTGCCAACCGTTTTCACATTGTGTGATGTACTGCTTTGTGATGCTGTTTTCTGTTATGCAGCAAAACGGCGCTTTACTGTGACTGTAATGACTAACACCAGAAACTTGCAATTTTGACATTTAGCTGTCGAACCAGTTTTTAGTCTGACGTGCTGTTTGCCATAGCTGTCGGACGGTGCACAAGCCAAAGCGAACGAGCATGTAAAGGCCGTGTACTCGATATCCAGGCAGTAAAAGTATGTTCTAAATTGTGCAGTGTGCGCTTTGTGGAATCTGCAAACCGCTATCATGCCAACAACGTACAGCTTTTTATTACCATCTAATCTGACGAGTAAGCGATCTAACCCAAACCGAAATAAACAACGACGCTTAGCAACAGAAACGTCCCAGCAGTATGCTGACACACAAATTAGTAATACTCGATTTTTAGGATAAATGAAAACTAATGCCAGTCATGGCATGTTGAATCGGATCAATGTCCACCATAGCGCCAAGACAGTTCGGGCTGACTGACATTACCCAAGTCGGTTTCCGATGCTATTCGGCTTTCTGCTAAAGCTATAATAGAATCGGTTGTCTGTTTTCCTTCCAAAAGTATACGCTGCTCGGATGTATTGGGTTGTAGAGTGGATGATTTCGGATTTGTAAGCGAATGTGTTGATTTCGGCTCTTGTGCACCTGTAGTCACTGCAACACATCGAATTATCGAATAAACGACGCGCATACGTAATTACTAGCTTTATTGCATTAGTGTGACCTGTACCGTTCGCACTAGCGTTGCTCTTGACGGATTTATTAGAAGGTGTGTTCCGATCGAGTTGGTGTATAGGCGCAGCCTCTTCCGCTTGGACTGAAAACAACAAAATAAATAATACAAGCTGCATATAACGTGAGACAATTCAGCATTATCCTCTTTGGGACAAAATTTTTCATAGCTCGCGCCAATGCATATTAAATGTGGACCTTTAGTCATTCGCAAAAATGGATTGTACCGGTCAATTACGTACCTGGATGTGGCCGGTGCACGGAGTGGACTTCTCCTTCAGGATGTGTTGGCCGTTCTTGGCTCCCTGGTCGTTCCTCTCTCGGAGATACGTTTGGTTGACTGGCGCGTATCTGACTTTTACCTTTGCAAAAATGAATACATAGTTAACCATGGATTGCATCAGTATCGGTTGAAATTTGAAACAATTTAAACATCAGCAAAGCTAGTCGTTCGTATCCGTTAATAGTTTTTCTCCATGAGGTCATTATTATCGGCAGTGAAGCGACCACAACACAGCAGGAAACGTTTTTCTACTGCACACCTCGAGCGCAGTAATCAGTCCTGTTTATTGAGTCTAAACTGTATAATTATGGTTACTGTACCGGGCCGTTATGTGCTAATGAACCATTATAAGAAACAGCGTTTAATACGGTCAGAGCTTTTCTGTAAAGATTGATCAGTCGTAGCGGCATCGCAGTTAAAAGTGGTCAGTCGTAACGGCATCACAGTTAAAAGTGGTTGTGCGTTGACAGAGATCTGGACATACCTTGCCACAGCCTATTATTACTGACAGCGCTAGCTAATAAAATAAAATAATAATAAAATAACTATACAAGTAATCACATTCTGACTGGGCACGACCGATAAGTTCGCTCGGTCTACCGTAATGTACGGAATTTTTTCCTCATTCCGGGTAAACCCTGTACTGTTACAGAACTTACGCATCTGTGTACTTCTTCTACTCCGCTTCCTTCTAATTTTCGTAATAAATTTTATTCCCAGCTTCTTCCTTTCAAGAATAGCTTCTTCTTGGTCATACACCGACTTTCTTTCCACTGTGGCAACCGTCTTCTTCCTCGGCCAAAAGGGCAACGCGATACTTTCCAATAGATCCGCATACAGAACCTTCGCTGTCTCCAAATCCTTTTCACGCTGCGCATTTTCATCCGAGGAAGCATTCTTATCGACTGACAATCGCCCAACGGTCGCCGAACATCGCGACTGTCTCCGCTGCTCGTTTCGGATGATACCGAAAAATCCCTGACTGATATCCTGCAGTCGGCGGACGCGCGCACGAGTTAGTCCGTTGTAGTTTAACGGCGCGGAATAGAAATCCATTTCAGCTACGGTAGCTTCGATCCACTTGAATTTGTCTTGGATGTCTGGTTGTTGGAGTGCTAGTACAATGTTTTCCATGTCGTCTTCGGTAAGGGTTGATTGACGAAGGGAGCTTGCAATGTGGAGAGCGCGTTCGAGGTTGCGACGGCGAATGCGTCTCATGCGCCGTTCGTAGTTGGTGGTCTGGTACTTGTATGGGGGCTGGATGTAAGGACGGTACTTGGAGCCCACCATTGTTGGGAGTATTTCAGTACAAATGGGTTTAGTACTTCAGAAAACTGTAAAACTATATTTCGAGTTTAGTGCAGCATTACTAGGTCTTAAAAGTGCTCCTTATAGACTTATGTTAACCAGGTTCGCGCATTAGTACAACGCATGTTTACTGGATTGTGTTACTATCATTCTGTAACTCTAAATTCAAGCATCAGCCACCCGCAACGGCAGTTCAGTTTGCTGTTTACTCTGCTGATACATCAGAGTTTATACAAGCACGTAACAGTATTTTCATGAGGGATTATTCCAGTGTTTTTTTACTGGTTGTTTACAAATTCAAAACAGCGATACCTTGAGAACAGATACATAGCTTGTTGATGGATTGTTGTGGGACCTGGATTCAAATGTTCTGATGGATCGTGATCCACTTAATTTTCCAAAAGACTCCGATTGTGCATCGCGAATAGCCAGTATTGACCGTCTGTTAAGTGAACAACGGGCTAAGCTTTCTGCGATGGGCTTCCTGGACGAAAGCTCCTCCGCGCTGGAGATCCCAAGAAGCCTTCTTCCTTCGCTTGGACCGAGTCAGAATTCGATACCAAAACCAGTAATTTCCCAGAGCACACTCGAATTCTCTACCGGGAGCGAAGATGTCGTTACAGAAGAAGTAAGATCCGTGAAATCCAAAAGCCTTTCCGTTAAAGAGTCCAAAACCCATTCTATTAAAGAGCTCCCTGGACTATCGTTGACAGCAGAAGATGTTTTATCAAAAGTACGCAATATTCCCGTTGGGAAGCTTCTTAGAAAAGCATCAGAAACTTCAAAGGACGAAGTAAGAACCCCGACTTCGAAGAAGAAGGGACAAGGATCTTTAAACAGTTCACTGAAAGGTCACCAGCGACCAACAGTGGAAAAAGCTATTAGAAACGTCGACAGACGCTATCGAAGATCCTCCGAACATCTACCACAAATCTCACCCGATGATCCACTGAGTTACATCGATGTTACCGCGAAGACGCTCGGCAGTGACGCCGCCGTACATGTCCTAAAAGCCAAAGTTCGCAGACAGAACTCCGATTTCGAACATGCCCAAGAGCAAATCACCAAATCAACCCAACAACTCGTTAAGAAAACGAATGAACAGGAAGAACTGGAAAGTGAATACCGTGAACTGAAAATCCGTCAAACCCAGCATGAAACGAAATTAAAAGCAGCAACACACGAAGTACACTCGGCAAAGAAACAGGTGCGTCTTTTGACGTCCGATTTGGAGAAGCTTAGAAAGGAACTGAGTGAGCGCAAAAGAAAGTCAGCCGAAGGAAAAAAACAGGAAGTGTCTGTAGCGTCCGTAAGTCGATTAACTGTTGTTCAGGAGAAGCTGAGTAAAGAGTTAAAGGAACTGAGGGAAACTAATACAGTGCTGACTGATATGAAGGAAAAACAGGCCAAGGAAACTGAAAACGAGGTGAAACGCCATCGAAAGCAGTTGGAAAGGTGTGTTAAGGTTATCCAGAAACAAGAGGAGCTGATCGGTGTTCTGGACGCGCAGAGGCTGGTTCTGGAAGACAAACAGTTGCTTGCTTTCGCTGAGAGGGAATTTCAGAGCAATTTGAAGACCGGATGAGAAAGTGATGATGCAAACGGCTGCGGAACTGATGTACTATTCCTGCGATCTAAAGGTTGCGGAAAGGTCATGGAAACTGGGGAAAGTTTGGAAACCAGGCACGCAGCAACATAACCTTTACCCGTTTGATTTTTTTAGTAATTATTGATACTTTGTTCTCCGCTTTAAAACTGCCACAAATCAGATTTTTATGTACAAGGGCCATGTTGGTCCGACAGTGTATCACAAAGAGCAATACTTGGATCGGCTTTGAAGCCATTTATACAACAAACCGGCAACAAAAGCCACAATTAAAGACAATTGTGATTAACGGTTATTTGCCAGTGGTGCACTGTCGGAATGGTTGCCGTCTGTGCTGCTGTGTCCATTGCTCGATGAGCTTTAGATCGGACTGGTAACCAGACGGGACAAAATGCTCCATCACACGCTGGAAGTCCCGAATACCAATCAGTGGTATCTGCAAAATTCACTAAATATGAATACATGAATAGCAGTACGAAGCGCTTCACATATTTTGGGACATTTTACTGGACTGAGTATTCTCCGCTGCAGTTATATATATGCTTTTGGACAGTTTTGGTCAAGACGTTTACTGTATTCAGAGAGGTAGACAGAAGCATACACAATGTTATCTGCTGTACGGATCTTAGCGGAACGGTTCCTTCGTTAACGCATGTACCTGTACGTGTACATAAAACCTGTACATGTGTTGCTTGTTGTAAGAGTAAAGAAAACGTTCATTACATTTATGTAAACACGATAATTACGAAATCTTATTTTCATTTCAATCAGTATCTCGTTGTGAAATAATTAACTTACCAGGACACATATTACGTATTTATCTGTTTAGTCAATACGATCAATTAATTTTGCACACATGTAATCAGCTTACTTAAAAATTAAAACGATTTTTTGTGTCGCATGTGGTTCACAAACTGGATAGTCGTACATTACGCAAACGGTAATGGTGTCATGATTGTTTTATTGGTGTCTGTCGTTTAATATGCGTATTTGCTGACTAAAGTCGTGCCGTACCTCTGCTTCCTTAAGTTTCGGTATCCGGGTTGGATCAATCGTTCCCAAAGGCAGCCATGCCGCATTCCGCACAACAACACCCAGATCGCTCGCTGAATACTGCTGGCTGATCTTGGCAATATGCCGGATCTCCGTATCCGACAGATTATGTCGCACATCGCGTAGTATCCGGCGCAGAAGGATCTCACGAGCTCCGAAATCCGGGGGTCCCAGAAATATTCGTAGATCAAATCGCCTGTGCAAGGATAAGTTGTACAAGAAAGTTTCTGCATAAATAACCGACTGGTACAGGCAGCGTCTTTAAGACACTGTAATATAGCCGTGAAACTCTGAATAAACAAGATATGATTGCATTCCCTGTACCATTACAGAATGTACAATATATTAACGGTTTTTTGGTGATAACGCTTCCGCTAATCAGAATATTTGGATTTTATTTCAATTTTTCCTAGTTGTACCGCAAATTAGTGAAATTACCGTAAGGCGGCCGTATCGATTCCCTGCGGGAGATTCGTGGCTCCCAGCACCATGATCCGCTCATCCTGATTACACATGAGCCCGTCAAACTGGGTGAGGAATTCATTCTTAAACCGTCGCGTATCATCCCGCTCCAGATGGGTTCGCTGCGACAAGACGGCATCAATTTCGTCTAAATGAAGGCGATTGAATCGGCCGAAGGTGTGTGTATAGTGTGCCCGTAACGGCTTACCGATAAAGATTATACACGGCTGGATATCCTTGGCACATTCAAACAGAATCTTGATTATCTTCTCGCTATCTCCCACCTACAATATTTAAACGGAATTTTCATGAAATGATCGGTTTATTTGAATCTGCACGCACCCATTTGGAAACCAGAACGGACGCTGTGAGATTCATGAAATTGTAGTTAGTCTGCGCAGCGCAGGCTTTCGCTAGTAAGGTCTTCCCGTTCCCTGTGGGACCGAACAGGAGAACACCACGCGGAGCCCGAAGAAGCTTTTGTCCGTTGAATAACTACAACAAACAAAACAACTGTTCCGCAGCGAATCTAAGAAAGTTTAGCCTCTTTTTCTCACTGTAGGATTTAACGCAGGATACACCACTCTTTCTGTCAGCAGCTTCACAGCCTGTTCCTGTCCCACGACATCCCCGAAGGTCACGAGCGGAGGCGTGTCCAGGATGGCAGAAATAACCAAATCAACGATACAGCCTTCCACGTGGTACTTGGCAATTAACCGCGCTCGCAGCGCCACCTTGTTAATGCGACGGTACAAAGTGGGAGCACGACGGGAGGCCTTTGTAGAAGGACCATCTCCACCCTGGCCTCCAGACTGGTCGGGACTGGCCGCACGCTTCTTCGGCGCTATTACGGACGACGATGAGGAACCTATAAAAGCCCAATTTTGGAGCAAAAAACGGGGTTTTTGTTACAGAATTGCTTATTTTTGGCGTATGCGTTGTGATTACCAACAACTTTTGCAGCCGCATTAGGCATGCACTCGGCAGATTGCGATGTGCAGTTGATGGTCCGGTTCTGGGCAGCGGGCGGCATATTTCACAGCAGCGGTAATGATCTTGAAATTGTGCCCGTGCGACAGAATATCAGCAATCAGAATGGAAATAAATGAATCGTTCTTGGAATAGTACTATTCAACCATGTTTCTCTGGATTGGAAGAAACGTGATCTAGTCAGGATGGTTTGTTTATAAAGGGAGTGGAGTACGATTATATCACGCGAAGATGCCTGTTACGCTCATGGAATGTCGATAAAGAAGGGTAACGATAGGTCGTCATTTCTATGCGATCCCTTTGGTTGCTGGGTGACTGTACGTCAACATTTCTACGGCCTGAACAACACCGTTTGTTTTTCAGTACTTTCGTCTTTTCACTGTCCAGCAGCATAAATCTCACAAAGCGTTTACAGTAGATCATTGATAAACTGTCAAAGAAATCACAAAAGGAACATAAGAATACAAAAGAAAAAAGCGTCTATTACTCTTCTTCAGTGGTGGTGGTCTTTGGTGTGGTTGTGGTGGCCGCGGTCGCTCTCACTTTCGGTTTAACGGGTCGCTTGGGGGCAATGGCCGTCTCGACGTTGTTATTGAATCCGGAGTTTTGGAGTTCGCTAACCATGGAACTGAAGAAGTGGCCTGAAACGCAAAAGAACAGGTTACCAAGCGGTCGACTGATGAAGTTTGTAAATTTACCTAATTGTCCCATTCCGCTTTCCTGCAACGCCGCGTTATCCGCTCCATAACTTCCGGGGTTCCCGGAGGGCACCTGCTGTTGTTGGGGCTGGTTGTACTCCCCTTGATAGGGTCCGTTATCATACCCACCCTGATTGTACGGTCCCTG
>JAQGAU010003606.1:0-12904 GCA_034698045.1 Paramacrobiotus richtersi
TCCGGGTTTGGCCCCGTTTTGTGTTGTGTCACCAATAAAGTGTCCTTTATCGGCTCCTGTTCTCGGTTGTCCTTTTACTGGCCTTATTTTACCGCTGCCGAGTTTTGGGATGCTCTCGGGAAAGTAAAGGAGCAAGAAAAAGCGGTTTCTGGAGCGTCCACGGAGAACACAACCGAACCAGCCGAAGGTTAGCAATGATTCGTATAATGAAACTCCCCTGACAATCGTTTCCGACGAAGAGAAAGGACGCAAGATTCCTTTCGACAAGCGTCCAAAAGTTTCGGGTTACTGTATTGCAATGTAGTTGGTTTGATATCCATGAACAATACTTATTCTGGTTTTTAGGGCTATACTTTCTTTGTTAATCAACGTGATTCATACCGAAAATTATTTTGTGTTCTCATTGTTTTGGCATCAGAATCTTCCGTTGGCGTGAGGTGTCCGTTTTACTTCTGTACTTTTTGTCGTGCTGCTCGATGATTGTGCGTATGTTTAAATGCCAGTGAGTGATCGTTTGATTTGTGGAGTGTGTATTATTTCGCACTTCGAATTCAAGTATTAAATACTGTAGGTTTGTTATGGTAGAATTGGCCTTTATTTTTCTAGCTGTCCATGGTTATTCATTGAAGTAGTACTTGTATATGGTACTACAGTACAGTATATGTTGTGACAGATACGAAAGATCGTAGAATCAGTTTAGAGCAAACAGACTCCGCTAAAATAACAACACATCTCGAAGAACAACACAATAACAACAAACCTATGCGAACATTCTGGCTTCTTCACGAATTACGGAGAATGGTATTGGGTAAACGCGCACATGCGATTGCAACGATGATCACGGTGACTAAACACTTGTTTGCGTGAAGTGTACCGTGAACGTTGTTTTATGTGGAAATCTTTTTATGTAAAGATCGACAGATTTCTTATGTAAGCTGTAAAGCCAACCAAAACGTTTTTCTGCGTAAGAATTTCTTTAAATACATTTATGTAAACACAAATTTATGTAAAGATCAACACATTTTTGTATGTGACAATTTTTTTAAGTATAGTGACCCAAAAAATTTCTTTTCGTAGAAATTTCTTATCGTAAAGTGAAAATAGATCTGAACATAATAAACCTCTGCAGATTTTCGTTTCAGGATATCTGTCTTTATCGTTCAGATCATTGCGGAAATCGATGGTTGTCAATCGATCACAAAAGCGATGTGAAGTATATACAGCTACATGACGTAGATTCAAAGGATTCTGTCCACGTAAGAGACATACAAAACACCGAAAACAGTGACCCAAAGCTTCTTTTACAACTATTCTGTATGCTTAATGATATGTGTGTATATTTTTTTAACGACGATCGTTGCACAAGTTAAATGCCTGTACCGGGTATCGGTCTGCGATAAACGCAGGATATGAGCTCGGAAAATGTGACCTTTGCCCTTTTCGTACAGACTTTTCATCGGTCATCTTCCATCCGCACTTTTTCAATACGAATGGAAGTTAAAGTCACTGTTAAACTAGCAGCGGTTAGTATTTAGCCTCCTTGTGATATCCGTTTCAGACATTTGAGAAAGTTGACTTGCCTTATAAGTAGGGTTCAAGCAAATCACTGCGTTCTTTAATTTCGTTTTACGTATAATACAGCGGCTCCATGTCAGCGCAATGGTTTTGGTTGCAGTTATATTATTCGGTAAGGATGTAATCTTATCGCAACAGGGAAAAGGCTGAACTCGCAGAACTGCACAGAAACTGGTACTGTAAGTATAACTGCAAAAGAAATACTTGCTTATTGTTAGTCTGGTCCGTTATGTAATGCGTGTGTCCGTGTTAAATTCGAAAGAACTGATTGTGAGCTTTTCATTTAAAAATTTCAGCTTTGCAACGTAAAGCATTAAAGTCCGTTAGTAATTATACTTGAGTTTTCCTGATCAATACTTTTTTACCCAAAAAGTTTACAAGATTTTGGTGTACCCACGTACTCGCGTAGAACGGCCGCTATGTATACTATACACGCAATCAAGATAATATAATGACTAATGACAGACAATAAACTCCCTATTATTATTAGTTAGTAAGTCCATGCACTACGAAACAAATACCTAACAAAAAAGGAGCAATCTGGAATAAGCACCTAGCCAACATTTTTCGTTCAGAATTAGTAGTGTCTCAGTGCACCGTGGAGAAAGATTTGTATTTATTGAGTAAATATGATTACTGATCTCAGTAGAATAAAGGTCATTTTTTAACCGATTTACCAAACATTGCGCCGACACTAAATATACTGTTACTTGCTTGTGGAATGCGAATAGGTAGGCCTAATAAAGATGCAGTCACTACCACCCTTAGTACCACTAGCTAAACGTCTGTTGTTCAATATTGTAGCTCATTGGATACAGTTCCAGCAATGAAGTGGTTCATCGTTGTGGTTTTAGGTAAGCCCATTTAATTGCAAGAAACAATGTTCTCCTTACTCATAAACAACAAAACTGAAAACAACAAATGTACCAACTGTACAGTATTACCAAAGTATATGTATAAATATAGTACTGACTTTTGGGTGAAATAACCTGCATCAAATTCAGAACAAATCGGCGGCTTAGATCAAAGGCATCAAGTTGCTGATTTTGCATCAAACGTGTGTCAGTGACTACAGGCCCAACTAATAGGAGTTTCTTGAAACCGACTGCACATTCTCTTCATAGTTTTTCATCCTCTCCATGCTCGTTATCGTTTTGTTGAAAAATTATATTTCATAACTCGAAAATTTCGATTAGTATGAGTCATAATTACATAATTTAGAAATATGAGTTATAAATTATGAATAAAAGTTACATATTCAGAATCTATATTCAATTCTGAATATTGTTTTTGTCTGCGAAATCGCTTCATTTTGTACCCATGACCAGCAAATCACTGACTCACAACCGCAACTTGATGCTATTGTTCGCCCTTTGTTTCAGAACGAAATTTTATGATGTGTGACGGCAGAAACAATTCTTAATTTTATGTTAAGGAGTTTCACCCCCCTGGTATTACAATCAGTTGCCATTGCGGCACATAAAAATTTGAGGTAAATCCAGGTTTATTCACTCTAAACCTGTACACAGGTACAGTGGTTCATGTTCTAATAGCAGTTTATAAAAAAACGTTACACCGAGCGTAACAAGTTTGTCTTGTCCGACGTTATAGTTATATCTGATTCCTTATAGGCCTTTCTGCTGCGGTCCTAGCCGAGGAGTATCCCATTCCAGATAACATCCCACTGGACAATACCCACAAGTGGGTAGGCCGATGGAAGTCGACTGGACGCCAAGAGCATTTTGGCGATTTTATGCAAGCTTTGGGTACGAGCAATACCGTAAAATTTAATACAAATAACTGGCTACAATAATTATATTGAATCTGTATCGGATTAAATAAAAAGCAACATCAAATCATCTAGTTTTTGTAGCAGTATCGCCTTGTTGACGTATCGTCTGTCGTAACAGCCACGTTAACAAGTGTTCAATTAATTTGCTGGTTGTTTACTGAAGGCCTACCGAATCATGATGTGCATGACCCGGAAACCACCCCTGTACTATGGAAAGAAGGGGACAAATTCCATCACAAAATTCCGCACCGGCTGTTAATTACAAGAAGCACTTGTGCTTTAAGTTGGGCGAGGAAGGGAATAGTTCATACAATGGTAAACATTTATGGTAAACAATTACGCTCAACAATCAGTCAGTTCGCTCTTAATCGAATCCCTTAATGTTGCACGCTCTTTATTTTTAATACGTTCATTTTTGTTTGCCGGTGCGTCGGTTTCAGCGAGCGCGTTTTTTTGATAGCGCGGCGAACTTTGATTCATGATCGTCAGTGTATCACTGTTGCCCCTTTAATAGCTTACTAACAGCAAATAATTATTATTTCAGTACAAATATACCGAACTGCCAGATAAGGATCTTGAAATGGAGATCAAGATTCCGTCGTACAACAAGACAGTCCATGACATTTTTCACGTCGATGGGAACGAACTGATGAAAACCTTCAAAGTTGACCAAGTCGTCGCTAAACGGTGGTACAATCGTGTGGATAATAGTGGCGCTGAACCCGCCGCAAAATAACAACCGAAGAATTTAGCTGTAGAAACTTAGGTTATGCGCAACTAACCGGTCCTTACTGACCACAAGTACGTGGTGATTTGCTTGTATAAAATCTGACTGCTTCGTTTAACACTTTGGAATGTACGGACTTGCAAATGTGTTTTTCGCATATTATTATGTTTATTTGTTTAATAAACTTTTCTTCCTGATTGTGAGGATAGGATGTGGCTATATGTATGCTCAGACTTCGGTTTCCTAAAGGTTTAACAAAACGCATAATTAACATTTCTTCACACTTTGCACCATTTCCAGTAACTCGTTCCACACCCTAATCCTATACTCCATACATAAAAAGGTATATAAAGATTCGTTGTCCCCTGCACCGGTTTCGTATGGATATCTGCGAACTGGCGGGACTACTTTGTTAGCTAGTGGTTCAGTTCAAATATACGGTTCTGTTCGTCTGGGTCGACTGGGTGTGTAGTTCTATCGCGATCGTCGATAATTTATGGGCACCAAACAATTTATGGACTATCCACACTGTAAACACATATGCAAGGAACCGGAAAAGGCGTGCGGAAGGCAATACCCCGATACGAGATAAATGCTGCTCACTGTATGTGCACAGTTGTGCACAAATTACAATCTGGTATCGCGTATAAAGTCCAGACCGCTACTATGTATAGAATCGAGGTAGCATACAGCATTCAAAGTACCCATAACCGTACCGGTGGGTTTATGATATCCAGTCAAGGGTGACCTTCAAAACCAACGTGGAATGCTTCATGGAAAGCTTTGATCCGAGAGTACACCCAAATCGAAGAGGCTTTGTGCGTTTTGTGTGCCATTGCCTAATGGGTTAGAGATGGGTAACGAGACCTTGCTGCGGTGACGTTGATGGGTAATATGACACAGCTACTTCCAGTCCAGGTTCTTCACGGTAACACCGAACAAAGATTGCCATTGAATTGAAATTAAACGAAAAAAAATCTGGGCGCTCCTGTTGATTGTGTGTCGGGCTCATCAGGGCATCGACTGAGGGCAATAGGATGTTTTTTGACAACTAGTCGACCAATCCCCACAAACATTTCCATCCAGAGTACCCGTCACGAGTACAACATGCAGTTTTTTACAGCAACAGTCGTAAGACCTGTTGGAATGGACATCGGGTAGATTCTGTACCTCATCAGATTTGATGCAGAGATTGTTCAACGGTTCTTTTTCGCATATAAAAGCCGTCGTTTGGCATAACTTTCAGCATATCACAGCGGTTCATTTCAAACGCTGGGAAGTTGTTACTCGAGATGCCCCTCATACCAGCGCCAGCTAACCACCGGACTACGGCTCGGGCTTTGGCACTGGCCCTATCAAACGGCACGAACGAACTGCAGGAATTCCCTGCCATCAAGGAAGGTCCGGATCACGCACCGACCTACAGGGCTGTTGTATGTTCCAGTCTGCCAAACTCCCAAAGAAAGGTCATTGGCGTTGGTTCGTCTACCACAGTAATGTACGCTGAACAGGAAGCATGCCGGGATTACTTGTACTGTCTTCTGAATCACCACCAGGACGCGGTATTGGACGCTTTTATGTACGATGAATATTATGGAAGGATGCAGCACCGTCCTGACAGTGAAGAACGATCAAAGATCATTCAAATGGTTGGAATCGGGCGGGTGGACGGAGAACGAGCTGTGCTAAAACTCGAAGACAAAAAGAACGGTGGAAAGGTGGATGAGGGCACTCCAGCTCCTGTGGAACGGATGGACTCGGATTCATCGGATTTGCGCTGAACCGATACGCAGATTGTGATTGCATCAACTAGTCACGTTAGCCACACACTTCGAATTCCACACATGGACCATAGACGCTCGAGGCAACATTTTGTTTTACTTGTAATTAAATGCTTTTACGAGAAAATCACGGTTTGTCACGCTTCACGCTGTTCTACGAGCACAGCAACTTTGTTTGTGTTGCAATATTTGTAGTATCAAATTTATTGTCATTATCTAATTAAACGAACTTTCTATGCTCCTGACCTTGCTATTTGAATCACAATACACCTTCAGATTGATTTGTACACGCTTGTGTACACAAGCGTGTATTAAATGTAAGACATCACATGTGATGTCTTACATTTAATAAAACGACAACAATACTGGTGTGCAAGTACTGTGTATACCGCATATGTATTCGAGTACAACCTTCAGCTATGCATCTGTGGCAGTTAGAACGTTTCTTACAACTTACAAGGTATCTGTTCGCTTCAAAAATGCATATGTTTTAAACTGCCGATCATGTTACAACTAACCTAGTGTCGGCTCTAGATAAATGCAGGAATACAGTATGTGCAAGTCGTTAGAAGTGTATACATTCGTGATCGGGTTATGTGACCTCTGCCCTTTCCGACAAAATTTCCCATCGGTCATCTTCCTTCCGCGTTTTTTTTGCTATACGAGTCAAAGTCAACGTAGCGGCTGGCAGCTGTTACTACCCAGAATAGTGACATCTCTTTCCGACATTTGGAAACCTATACACCTGAATTTCAAGGTTCTAAAACTCATAACGTTTTGTATTTACTTTCCGCGAATAATTTCACACTTTCATTTGTACAGGATGGTGTTTGTTGCAGCTGTATTATTTGGTAAGGATTCAGTCTAGGTCACGTGACCAGGAAAAAGGTTGAACTCGCACAGCTGTACGGTTACTGATATCTGGTACCGTAAGTACAAAAACGTATTCTCAATCTGCTCCTTGATTTACTGCATATCTTTGTACTCTTGTTATGGTAATATTTCTCGAAATGAATATCTTGCAGTTTTCCAACAAGTAAAATAAAGACAAGGAGTTTCAAGAATGCACGTTTTAAGAGCACACGAAGAATTAAGCAACCTACAAAGCATTAAAAGCCGTCAGTACGTATTAAAATAGTCTTATAATTTCCATAAGGAGTACTTTTGTACACCAAATCTTAATTAACCTCTAGGCACGCACGAATGAGATGCGTATTGTCCACTGATACTTTCCAATGCCGTTAGGATAAAACGTTTTATTTAATGATAACTGTTACAGCCATAGTTTCTTGTGGTGTCATACCTGAACTACGCTTATTCTTTTGAATACAAATTTAAACGTATTATATTTATTATAGCAGTTCTCGCTTTTATTATTACGATTTCTTACTTGTTAGTATAAAAACCATATTGTAACTATAGAACACATTGATCGCTACTTATATTATTTCACAACAGTCTAAGTTTATATTTGCGATGCAGGTGTGGTGACATACGTTGCTTGTCATGGACAAGCTGATCCCAAGGATATCCCAGCGGATCCAGAACATCCATGGATCGGCAAATGGGCATCCATTGCTGGCCGGCACGAGAATTTTGACAATTTTGTCCAACGGTACAGATCAATAGTACAAATATTTTCACTTGTGTTCTTATGCAAAACATTGAGTTTTTAGGCATGGCGCATTATACATTTGAGAATCAAATCTACCATAAATTCTGGAAAGAAGAAGACCATTTTCACCATGGAATCATCGTCCCAGATAAAAACTTTAAACAGTTTCACGAATTCAAATTAGGCGAAGAAGGCACACTTAAGTGGAATAATACAGAGTTTAAGGTATGCATATAAATGCGTGTTTAATGGAGATAGTGCGTAGTATTAGTACAATCTTTAGTTAACTGCATCTGTTTGCAAGCTGCAGTAATCTTGTTAGCATGTAGTATTTTCATAAAACCAAATGTGCATTAATGCCAAAACTTTGTCATATACGAGTATTTCGTATAATTCTCAATGTTAAATCAAGTTTGCATATTTTTCTTCCATCTGTGCAGTTTTGTTTACTTGAATGCATTGTCAGGTTAAAACTATGCTTAAAACTACACAGAAGTATATTTTGACGGCTACCTCATGATCTACTTTTTCCACGCATTATTTATGCATGCAGATAATTTTGTTGCAGTACAATGAGTGCGTATAGATTTTTTCATGCAGTATTGTATTTTGTAGTACAAATACACGGAGCAAAACAAGGATCTCCACGTGGAAGTGAAAGTCCCATCCAAAAACAAGGTGATCCTTGACATCTACCATGTGGCTGGTGAAGAGCTGGTCAAAACGTACAAGGTGGACAACATCCAAGCAAAACGGTGGTTTAAGAAGGCACCGGCAGAAAGTGTTTAATTCTTGACATTTAACCTGTATAATTCTTAGTGATATATATTGTTTCTGTGGCACGCGGCCGCTTCGGAATACTGGCATTCAGTCGTTATCTATCTACATACGTAAAACAACATTAAGTTGATTAGCAGCTGACATATTTTATGCCCTTCGATGTTGTGTGTGTTCGAGTATTGAGAATCCGGCTGGCAACAAAATGATATCGACGTATACATTCGTGCCGTGTATATATGTGCATGACTGAACAAAGTTCCCTGCATGACCCCGACACTGGGCATGGTCAACGGATCGAACCGTCCATGTTTAATAATATTATAGAAGATATAATCTGCTGTATATTGGGGATCAAAGTGCATTGCAGCGTCTAGCGAAATTGTACCGACGTGATATATCTAATTCCTTTACAGGCGTTTTAATTAATTTGGCCCTGGCGGAGGACCATCCGACTCCAGATAACATCCCCCTGGACAATGCCCACCAGTCGATAGGCCGATGGAAATCCACTGGACGCCAAGAGCATATTGGAGATTTTATGCAAGCTTTGGGTGCGCAGCAATACCGCAGCAATAAAATTTAATACAAATAACTGGCTACAATAATCGTATTGAATCTGTATCGGATTAAACGGCAACATCAGATCATGTAGTTTTTGTGGCAGTAACGCTTGTTGACGTATCGTCTATCGTAACAACCACGTTAACAAGTGTTCAGTTAATTTTCTTGTTGTTTTCTGAAGGTCTACCGAATCATGATGTGGACGACCCGGAAACCACCCATGTACTGTGGAAAGAAGGCGACAAATTCCATCATAAAATTGCCGCACCGGCTGTTAATTACAAGAAGCATTTGTGCTTTAAGTTGGGCGAGGAAGGGAATAGCTCATACAATGGGACCGCATTCACGGTAAACATTACGCTTAACAATCAGTTAATACTTTTTTAATTCGTTACTGATGCACGCATGTAGCCGGCAGGGAGGTTACCCGGTTGACGGTTTCCGTTGGAAACGCACTCCTTTTTAATACGCAAATTTTGCCCAGCTGATAACTTCGATTCATATAGCTTTGAGCTTTGACTGTAGCACGTACTACACCGTTCTTCTTGCTAACAGCAAATTATTATTTCAGTACAAATATACTGAATTGCCAGACAAAGATCAAGATATGGATATGGAGATCAAGATGTCGTTCAACAAGACAATCCATATGCATGATATTTTCCACGTCGAGGGAAATGAATTGGTAAAAACCTTCAAAGTTGACCAAGTCGTCGCCAAACGTTGGTACAGTCGTGTGGATAACAGTGGTGCTAAACCCGCCGCATAACAGCAGATGAAATTTTCCTTTAAAAAATTCGCGTTTGCGCAGTTTTGAGTCAGTTAACTAGTGAACGTCACTGAACGGTCCTCACTGGTAACAAATGTGTGGTCGTTGTACAAAATCTGATTGTCGTGGTTTATCACTTCGAAAACTGCAGACTTGCAAATGTCTCTGCATTTTATTCTGTTTTACTGGTTCAACCAATATTTCTTCCTGATTGTAATCAGATTCTTACGCGGGCTGTTTAGTATAAAGTTGTAACATTGCATAATTAATATTCAAACGCCATTATCATCTTTCACTATAGTTATTACGTAGCTTGACATTAGGTTTGTAATTGTAAAATTCAAGCTGGTAGATGGGCTGTTTGGTAATGCAAATGTCACTCGCTCTTACTAATAAAAGGAAACCTGTCCGAATTGTGATATGTAAAAGATTCGTTGTTACTTGCATAGTTTTCGTATGGAGAGCTGCGAACTGGCGGGAATTCTTTGTTAGTGGTTCAGTTCGAATGTGCAATCCTGATCACCCGGGTTGACTGGGTGAATAGTTCTGTCGTCGGTACTTTATAAGCACCAGACACATTACGGGTTATCCATAGACTACGTATGCAAGGAACCGGAAACGGCGCACATTTATACATGGCCTGATAACAAAATTTAATGGTAAGTATTGCTCACTTTATGTTCACAGCTGTGCACAAGCTGGTAGCGCGTGCTGCTTCTGAATACTAGTACACACAATCCACGGCATATTCGCATTTCGCAGCACCATAACCGTACCACTGGGTTTATGATGTCCAGTCTAGGGTGACCTTCATAACCAACGTGCAACGATTAGTGAAAAGGCTAGATCAGAGAGTACATCCAAACCGCAGAGGCTTAGTGCACTTTTTTACCGTTACCTATAATGGGTTAGAAATGGGTAACGCAACGTTTTTGCAGTGGCGTTGGTGGGTGATACGACACACAGCTACTTATTATCGAGGTTCATCATCCAGATTTAACACCGAGCAAAGATTGCCATTGTATTGAAATGAAATTAAAACATCTAGGCGCTCCTGTTGATTGTCTGCCGGGTTCATCAGGGCATTGACTCGGGGTAACAGGGTGTTCTTGACAACACTTGTTGACCACTCCCTTCAAGCGTTTCCATGCAATTGCAGGGTACCTATCACGAGAAAAACATGCACTTGTTTACAGCAAACTGTTTTTTTTGCATATCGAATAAGGTTCTAGATGGATATCTCACCAGAGTCGGTGCGAAGATGATCGAACGGTTCGCATATAAAAGCGATTGCTTCGCATTACCTTGAGCATATTACCGCGGTTCATTTCAAACGCTGGATTAAGTTCTTACTCGATATAAGATGCCTGCGATCTTTAACCGCAAGGTTACCGTTCAGGCAAAGAAGCCACGGGTGTTACCCAACAGCACGAGTGACCTCCAGGAAACCAGACAACTGGGCAACGGGCAAACCGGATCTTCGGTATCTTCCCTTGCTAAGCAATCTGTGGTCCCTAAGAAGAAGGTCAGTGCGAATTTGAGAGCAAGCCAGACCGAAATCTCAGATGAAACTGGATAGTAAAAACGGCTTTCTTTTGTGCAGGCGCCCCGAGCCCGGAGAAGAAAAAAACGGGAAATCAACAACATTTCAGTACAGCAAGAGGTAAAGATCGGGAAGTTATTTACATAAGGAACATAAGGAACGATCAGTCAAAACCTCTACGATTTTCAGCATCCTCAACTACGGCAGATTGAAGAGATGGAGGAAGAAAGACGCACGTCACCGGGTACGAATATTCGAGTATTTCGCCACACAGAGTTTATCCTAGGGAGAAATATATGCAAATAATTATTTAGAGCGTCACTCATATCTTAACTCAGCGGTGCGATTGTGACCCTGTTCTCGTCAGATCCATGCCCTTGCTGTGCTGCACTGGAAAGCCATAAACCATGGCAAACGGGACCGGCACCATTTGTTATCTCCCGGGAAACCAAACTTCACGAAAACTGTCGATGCGCCGGATGCAAAGAAAAATTCACTGACAAGCCACCACCGTACGATTTAATCATTTCTCGCGAGGAATTCGATTACATTAGCGGAACCAAATCCGGGCAAGTGACCACGGTGGCTAGGAAGCGTCGTTACTGCTTAAGTGTGGCTTGCGTTAAGAAACGACATCCAAATTTCAATCCCATGTCGACCCCAACACTGGACCTCTCAGTAACATTCACGGCTGACGAACAACGACACATCGTGCAATTTCGAGCGGGCGTCTAAATCTGGCCGGACACTTCAATGTAACCGAACCGTTTTGGAAAACAAGAAAAACTTCGCGCTGGGAACTGCAGCGTGTAGTACCCTATATATTATTCTTGTTTTTGGTACTCATAAACAATATGCTTATCTTGGTTTTTAGCGCATAACATTCTTGACCCAACGATTCATTCCGAAAATCCTTGGCGTGATATATAGCACCTTACGTTGCCGTGAGAAGCTCGTTTGATTACTTTACCTTTTTGTCGTGTTGCTGAATGATCATAATTAATATTTCAGTGAGTGATTATTTGATTTATTGGGTGTTTTAGCCCAATTTGAATTAAAGTATAAATGATGTTAGGAAACGGGTGTATAACTGCAGTGATGATCAAATTGATTCAACATTTGTTTATGTGAAGTGAACCGTAAATTTTCTTACGGAGAAATTTCTTTATGCAGAAATAAACAAATTTTTTTTATGTAGAAGTTTTTTTACGTACAACGAACGACACAATTTCCTTATGTAAACACTTTTTTATGTAAGGTGAAGATGGCCTTCGAGTAAGCCAAAATTCTTTCGATGCCGCATATAACAAATCCCACCGGTCCAACAACGTCAGCCATCTACATGTTCGAGTAGAAGTACCTATAGGTACATATACACTGTCCCATGTGGTAGTTCCTTGGAAAATAAAAACCGCTAGCCATATAAAATTAGCGGCAACATCCATAAATGAGTGTAACACAGATGGAATTTTTGGGCTCATGAATCTCTGCAGATACATGTTTGCGTTTCGCGGTGTCTGTCTTTGTTTTTCCGATCCTTGCGGAACTCGGTGGTAGTTCGTCGGTTGCAACAGCGATGTGAAGTACTGTCTATATCGTAATGAAACTAAAATAATTCTGTCAAAGTAAGAGACAGACAAAACAGCAGACAAACCCTCTTTTGCAAGTATTCTGTATGCTTAACAAACCCTTGGAGTCTTTGGAGAATCCACAAAAGATCTTTTTAAGTTTTTAGGTCGTAAAATTTTTGAAAAATCGGGT
>JAQGAU010003607.1:0-12903 GCA_034698045.1 Paramacrobiotus richtersi
AATGGCTTAAGTATTTATGGATAGCAAAGTCCTGCTCCATGAAATATTCTAAAAATCGCTCCCGATTCTTCCATAGCCAGCTTTTTTCGTAGAGGTTATTGTCGATCTATAGCCAGTTAACCTGATCGAAAACCTCGAGATCTATTATAGAAATATCGAAACTGGGGCTTTTTTAAGGATACTTACGTATATCGAGCGTAGATTTAATGTACTATATGCGTGGCTGCGCTAGCGCGCAGCCTGATTGTGTTTGAATTTCTGAGCTGTAGGAATCTCAAACTGTTGATAAGATAAGATGCGCTTGTTAACGTATTTATTACAGAATGTCGGGGATATTTTGAACATGAGTTGATTGGGCGTGTTCTTGAGAGACTGAAGATAAACTGAACGATCGAAGTATATCGTAGCTGAAAACGTAGGATTGTAGCATTTTCTCACGGAACGAATTGCTAAAGTCTAGTACGATTTTAGACACTGATTCCATGTGAAAATTTTTAAAAGACTTTAAAGTTCAAGTAAGAATGTTTTCAGTTTTATGCTGTTAGAAATTAAAAATCAGGAAGCGGGTTGTAACAATTAACAATAATGCAATAATCATGTCATAGTAAATTACAATTATACTAATATTATATGAAGAGCGCTTCGGCTCACACCCGAGTTAGGCAGTTACCTTAATATAATTACCCAGTTTCGTGATTACCTTAATTTCTAATTACCTATTTTCGTATTTACCTAATTTGTAATTACATAATTTCGTGCTAACCGAATTTCGAATTACCTAATTTTGTATTTACCTAATTTGTAATTACCTAATTTCGTATTTTCCGAACTTTTCATTTCCTAATATCGTATTTACCTTACTTCATATTTTTTACCTTTTCCAGACATTACTTGAGGAAGCAGGCGAAGTGCTGTACATTACCGACCTTGTTTTGGAATTTGTTACCAGTTTTCTTGTGAATGCCTATTACTTAACACGAAAGTGGTTGTTTTCCGGCGTTGCATTCGGAGAAATAAAACATCGGATGTTCAGTCACCAGTGGCATGACATTGGTAATTTAATACCGTACGTCATAAAAATTCCTTTATTTCCTTCACTGAAAAAAACCAATGGGTGGAGTTCTCTCGCGAGAAGTTTCGAAGCGCTACGTCGTAATACTGGCGGCGAACAATGAAGGCTTAAAAATATTATGAGGAGATTAATAAGAGAGGGGAATATTTTTCGTACAGTATTTTCATACATTAAATTTCCATATATCGACGATTAGCCCGTACTAATTCCGTTCACAATATTATTTCATCGCGTACCTGCAGTTGTTAACTGCAACAACGATCAATCTGCATAATGACATAAACGACCACAAAATGATTCCAGGTCACTGATTATTAAATTTTATGATTTTTCTCACACACAGGGAAAGTCCTCTTATTGCTCCCGTGCAGTTCAGCCTCAACAATGAAACGATTAGCCGATATTCAACAGAAAACTGACTGAAAGCACAGCAGCATTTTTGACCATATATTTCTACCGGCACTAGCGCACTAACAAATAATTTGACTGTTTGTTCTTATTCTTTATCGTGTGTTATATCCAGTGATTTCCCACAAACTACGTACATCTACCAATAAGAAACAGCCAACCATGGCATGGCGCACTGCAGTAAATTCGGTTAACACAAAATTAGGTTATTACAGATTAGGTAAATACGAAATTAAGTAATTCGAATTCGGTTAGTACGAAATTAGGTAAATACGAAATAAAGAATTACAAATTAGATACATACGAAACTAGTTAATTCGAAATTCGGTAAATACGAAATTAGGTAATTTGAAATTCGGTAAATAAGAAAATAGGTAATTAAAAATTAAGATAATTACGAAATTAGGTAATTATATTAAGGTAACTGGCTAACTCGGGTGTGAGCCGAAGCGCTCTTTATAACATTAGTATAATTGTAAAGTAAGAAATCTGTAAATTAATGTACTTTAGGTATATAAAAATTTGGTCGAAGTATAATCGCGATTAAGTTAATTTGGCAATGAAATGATCAAATGAAAATACAGATTTGTTTACGCTATGAAGTAACGAGGTGAGTAAATGGTAAATGGAATATTTGTTTAGTAATAATGATATACGTTTTGGAACTTTTGTTATATTCTGTTCCAAGTGTTCTAAATAAACCACCGGTTCTAAATGTTTTATTAATTAAATCATATACACTAGTGCAATATGGTAGCTTACTTTTAAAGTATGCCATTCATCCCGCGCCATAATTTTCGGCAAAGCCAGAGACGGTTTGTTGAACTGCATTGTCAGTACGCGTATATATGTTGGAGCCTATATTATGAAAATTATAATCAGAATACCGGAAATTTTGTACATGTACGTACGTACTAGTAATCCGCAGTGAAACATTTCTTCAGGTTATCGGTTCATTATGGAAACAGGTTGTAAATCAGTCCTCAGTATTCAGGTCATATACGCATCAGCGATTTAACTGTTAACCAATTTTAAAACGAAAGTTAATCTGGAAGAAGCTGAACTTTGTGTGCTCCTTTTACCTACCGGTAACATGTGGTCGTCCTTCGAAAACAGCCATTAAAATATGGTCATCCAGATTGCTGAGATCGTTATTGGAAGAGATGACCGTAAGTAACACACCCCCACTGGTGTTCGAGCATCCGAGTGCTGTACAGTCCAAGATCTTATCCCGCATACTTATTCGTTCGGATTCGTGCTCGGATAAATTGGAAGAAAATATTCGATTAATTCGTTTCATTACTTCCGGTCGCAGAGAATTTAATTCGAGGAGATTTCCGCCACTGATAATCGGAAACGCGAAGAACGGCTGTTTTATTTTCGGATGTGGATGATTTAAATCATAAAATAAACTGATGCGTACTGCTCGTACAAAGCAGTCCTTCAAAGTTGCAGCTAAAATGTCGGCAACGAAGCCGGTTCCTTTGATTATGATAACAGGAACATTGTTTTTTAAATTCGCGTGCACTTGATCCAGTTCAACGGGTCCACCTTGTACCAAAACTGCAATCAGCGGAATCTGCTGATGAGCAACAGTTGATCGGGGACTATCGACAACATTTGGACTGCGGCCATCATCCGAATCTCTTTCTGTAATATACTTAAGTTTGTGTGCCAAATTTTAAATTTCTTGGTTTTTTTCATACCAAGCAGTTTTTTTGCTTACGGTAATATTCCGGTATAACAGTTTTGTCTTTGGTCCTCCGCTCCGATTCTCTGGAGAGTTCTTTCTCGAGCTGTACCAGAAACAGAGCGAATGCTTTGTAGGAGCGTTTGAGGAGAAAAAAATGCGTATGATAGGAATCCATATCGTAATGCAGTTTGTCATGCTCCTTGTTAACAGGACTGACTTTCATTCGTCCTACCTGCAATTTCTTGCTCTGTCATGGTCAGTTTCATGCTGCCTATACATTCACATAATATACATTACGCATTCGCATGATATCACCAAAACTTCGAAACCTGATGCAAATTATTTACAATTGAATTTCTACTGCCGCTAACCAATGCAATGTTATTTAGCGTAATTAGCGCGCGTTAAATACATTTCGATAATTATCTGCAGTTTTGCATTTTTACGTAATAATACATGCATTAGGAAAATACGCATGTTTTATTTTCTCGTTCGTGTATACGTAGGGCCTTCCTTTGAGAATCCTTGAAATTGAGATTATGGAAGACCATGTGAAGTTTTATTAATTTAGCAGTCGTGGCTGTATTGCATCGATGATCGATGCTTACCTGAACGGTGGTGAAAACATCCGGGTCTTTTAAGAGTGGGATGGGTACACTTCCCATGAGAACATGTACAAGGTCAGTTTTTTTCTTGTTGAGATGCTCCTTGGTGTACACTTCATGCTGTTGTCTGGATTCCCGGTGCCGATGCTCATTGCGTACAGCGTCACCAATCAGTTTAGCAACCCCGTAATGTAGTCCGTTGGTCATAATCCACACGGCGGGCAAGATAATTATTTTGGTGCTGATTACTGTTAAAGTGGTAATAGCATGTAACGGCAAGAATGATCCTTTTTCTTATTCGTTGTAGCAATAGCCCAGAGGGCAATACCGATAAAAAACCCAGTTCAAATTCATCTGAAAACTTCCAAGTTAGCGCATGGTGGAATACAAATAACAAGATCAAATTGACATTGCATTTGCCGCCGCAATACTTCGAAAAAAACGCCAAGACAACGACCCCACAACACCAAAACTAATTAGTAATCATCCTCATTAGGATCACCTCGTACTCGACACTTCCTTAGATAACAATCATACAAATTCTTCCGTTCAGCTAGCGCCCACAGCGTCAGCGGAGTCAAGCGACAAACTTCCAGTTGGCTCCACTTCTTCCCGGCCCACTCATCGTGTCGGTACAGTGTCAACTGCGCCGCCAACCGCGGATCCGAGTTATGAAACTTATCCAGTATCTGCAACGCAGTACAAGCACTTTAGATACACAAGCCTAAAATGGCGACGCTTTTAGTGTTTGTTCGGGAAAATCCGAAGACAGATGGATGAAACGTCGATCAAAAATTGCGCGTCACCCGGTACACTACACATATTTTCAAGAAGTCCTAAAATGGCTCGTTATGTAAATGTTAACACAAAATCTGTCAAACACAGTATCACAAGTAGAACAAGATACACCGCCGTGCATGATGCAAACTGCAGTAGCCACTCTTGGAGGAGTATTAAGCACCCGTTAACAGTACCACTCTGCTGAACGTACTCACTTCCTTTACACTCTCGATGAAGGATTCATGCTTCAATTTGGCCAAGAATAGAGAGATCTTCTCCAACAAAGAGTCCAGTCCGTATACGTTGCTATTCAACATCTCCCAGAGATCAACCTGCAGGTTTGGTGACGTCAACCTGATCATTCCTCTCCGAACGGACATGACGGAATTCGCAAGATCTCCATTACCACCCATACCAAACATGTCGGTACACTTGCAGTTTTTCCACACCATCGTATGGCAGACAGACGCGAGCTTCGTGCATAGAGCTGCCAATCTTGCCACACCCTTTGGTAAGGAAATCAGGCAACCTGGGGACCATTTAAACCCTGAGATGACCAACTGTAAATTCCCAGCAGATGACCAGCTGGAAAAGTGAGCGACTTCGGAGACTAAGCGCATCAAAACCTCCACATCTTGAAATGGACACTCATCGGCACTTCCTGCAACAATCATCCAGTTGGTCGAATTTGTCACCAGCTTAGTCATAGCCAGTACTACAGGGTGCAGGCCGTCCCAGACGGTCCACTGGAATGGACAATCGTAGGGATACTTCAGGGTTACCCAAACATCGTCGAAGATAGTTTCCATACTCAGGATGCTGTCCCATTGGGCGCAAACACGGCGCTGCCGGATGCGCTCAGCGGAGTCGAAAAAGCGGAAAGTTTCGATTAGTAGGTCGGGCAGTAAAGATGACAAGGAAGACAGCTGCTCAGATGTGGATTGCAGATCAAACGGCGCCGGGATGAAAGATCTACCTGTCCAAACCAACCCTTTCTCCAAACATCGCCGCATGTGTCGTGCCGCGCGACCAAGGCAGGTGTTCTGAAAAAACGGTACTCGTATTCACTTCATTATTTATTTAATGAATAACAAAACCGGAAAGTGTACTGTATAATAAACATCAGTCAGCAGAAATTGCCAACTCTGCCAATATTCGTGGGCATGGTGACGGCAACCCTTAACACTTCAGACTCGCATGCTCAGCAGTTTTATTATGCCGCATAAACCGGCCTGCCTTTGGTTAACCAAATGCTCAAAAAAATCGAGAATGTTCCGAATACTGCCCTTCGAATTTCTTTCGATTCACGAAGACACATTTCTTTACTTACCAAATTACCACGTGCAGTTACTGCTATAAGAGCATTGTCAGAAATGGCGAAAATCTGCCCGACCACCCGGCGTTCCTACCTAGCTTGCCAAAATAATTTTACCCCTCATAGCACAATAACGAACTACGTTTCGCACTGCTGACTGCACCAATTTGTACCAATGATACCGCTAGCGTGAGAGCCGCGCGAAGAGTACCCAGAATTCAACAAGTGTTGTTGCAAAGGGAATGTCAAAGTTATGTCGCTTCTGGAACGCAACAGGTTTGATCAAGCCACTTTTCTCGTGTGAAGAGTTAGCGAACGACGTACCAGCTCAGGAACCCGTCCTTCAGACATGCGATGCAGATACTCCATATTACCATTGCGAACGCCCATCGAATGGGCACCACTGAACCGATGTAGTTCCTGGCTGCACATCTTCCACAACGCCGGGTATTCCGAAAGAAAGCCTGCACAGCGATCAGACACGGGACACAATCCAGTCGCAAAATAATCATGGCCAACAATTAGAGAATCCTCCTCGATAAACAGCCCATGTGTCGATGCTGGAACATCTCGGATTTGGGAAGTGTGTACAAGCTCCCTACTCCAAACGCCATCCAGGTCAAGTTCCACCTCAACTAGTCGATAAGGGCTTAACCAGAGATCGGGATCCAGCAGTTTGCCCGCACACCACGTGAAGGGAACGTCCTTGCTGATTCGCGTGAGCACCTGGATTTTGTCAGCGCTTAAGATGTATTTCAGCCTGAAAGAATGACTCTCGCAGCGAAACAATCTGCCATACTCCACGATAAGGGGTGGCTGTCCTTCGCAAAAGAAGTCGATCAAGAGCCCAGTTTCGACTGCGCCCACCACCACGCCATACCGAAGACTTCCTTGGCTGTCAGGCACATCCACAGTATTCCAGTCCCCGTTCAATGAATGAAATTCACCCGTCCAATACCACCTCACAAACGAAAGGAATCGGATACTAGGGCACGGCCTGGTTAATATTTCTCGAGTCAGATCACCCTATGAAACAGAAATTGATTTCCCACCGATGATAAAATAATAGCACGTGTGCTTACTAACTAATGTCAAATACGAAGTTAAATACGGAATGGATTCCTAACCAAACGATGTTAGTCGGTCAAGGCGACAAATATGAATAACGGTTGCTCCCCATATATGGGTAACTTTTATGGCTCTTTGACAGCACAGACTCACCCCTGATAAGGAAGCCGCAGCATCCGATCCGGTGTTGGTTGAAGCAGCTGCACGCGCAGTGGCGGAGATCGACGCAGCTTCACTGGCTGTTCCAGCAGATGGTTTGAATGCATCAGCATTCGGAACGGGGGCCTTGCCAGGGAGAGGAACAATCTCGACTTTTCGCGGCATTTTAGAGTCCTGTTCTAGGCTTTGGAACACGTGCAAATGTAATATACGGATCCTCAGGAAGATTCGTTTGCCGTTTACGTGATGAACATGGTAGTCGTCACAGTTGAATGATGCTGATTAGGAGTGGTAGAAGGGATGTGTAAAGGAAGATGCTTAGTACGAAGTTTCATACTTTTATCAAGTTTACCACAATGTCAAGAAATTTTAGAAGACGTAGAAAAGGACAGCTTTCTCATTTCACAACACTGGAAATTCATCTGCAAAGCAAAATGCAGGCAGTGGAAAACTGACAGTGCCCAAGGGCCAAGCGAAAGTAAAAGCCGGAAAGAAATCGACAGGGGGATACAACGCTGTGCATACAGGTAAAAGCTGGTTGCACAACCGCCTTGTACCCTTAGCATGAAACTTCCGTGTGGAAACTGCCAGAACACCGGTTGCAAGACTGCGAGTCACAACATTACCACTGCACAAACCGTACATACGCCTACCAATGTCGTAGCCTGAACAAGGAAAAGGCGGAGAAGATGGACTGCTACACATTGGCCGCGTGATGGATCTGCCAAGTTTGCCTGAACGTGACTACAAACTCGCTGTTTGCGGGCACTGGTGGACCGAAGCGAGCAGTAAATCTGCACATAGTGATAGAAAAAGATATTTATTACGCAATACTTCCGGTACCTTGACCGACGGCGGCGAGACAGACAAAATATGATATGATTTTATGTCGAATATAGAGCACGCGCCATCTTTTTTTGTGTTTATACTATTTATTTCTATGTTTCTTATTATTATTTATTTATTATATTATTTAGTACGCATCACTTCCGGTACCGTGACCGACGGGACAGACGAAATATCCATTTTCATTGAACATAGAGGACCTTCGCTTCCCTTCGGTCGATTAAGTTTGCGTCTGGTTCAATACAGTCAGGGCTTTGTCTTTGACAGTTTACCACTACTTCTACATCCACCACTATCCACAGTTTTGGTCACTGGTGAGAACTTCCATTTCACTGTCGTTATCTGTAACGCCGTCTTAGGATTACTAAGAAGCACGCGAGCAGCTCGCGTAACCTTGCCGATCTGTGAACTGCAGAGTTCTGCCATAATCCATGTTCATCAACGGCAACCGCAAAAAGCCACCGTTTTCGGCCACAGCCAGTCGCCAGTCGTTTCAGTACTCGTACCCGGGTTGCTCAGAGCAAGGAACCTACTATGGAGCTACTGGCTAATGTGCTAAACTGGATCACTTAATTAATATGTATGCACATTACAGTCCAAATGTGTTACAGCAAAAGCAGTGGGGGGTAAACTGCCAAAGGTGACTTAGCCTTCATCACCCACTCCACCAGGGCAAGCATCATTAGAATAATGTTTAGACTTCCACTGCCATGGAGAATCAGTCCATGTGGCAAGGCCATACAGTATTGAGGATTAAATTCTGGGTGTGGTGTCTCCGTAAACCAATCTTTGCTGCGTATTTTGCGACTCTACACACTGACAATGGAGCAGAATTCACAGGTATGGGAGTTACGGAAAAACCAATCCGCTGATCCACAGTAACACCGTAATCAGCAGCTGCTTGCAAAACCAGCCGGAAAAGCAGAAGACGTATAAAAATGCAGGGAGATATACGCTGACTTTCGTGTCCAGCAATCTCACTTGGTCGTCCCAGAAAGCCAGTACAAAAAGTTTGGAATTATCCTCCGGTCACTGTGCTATGATATGCAAAGTTGTGCTGAAAAAAGGACATCCATATGTGCATCCTGCTGGTCCCCGGTCCCGAAACAACATAACGCTGTAGACAATTTCCGGTTAATGCGGGAAAGGGTGGAACTGCCAGGAATGGAGTATAATCCTGTTATCCTCGTCAGGAAGCATTTCCATCCGGAACTAAAATTTACAATCTGTACAAATAATTAAAAAAACGGAAACTTATGAACGGCATTAAAATATCAAATCACGCGGCATGGCACAGAAAACCCGATGGTCTGAAACCATTACGGTGCTGGATTGTTTTGTATCCAATGACTGAAAGCCATTATTTACCTACAAGGTACGTCGGCTAATCCTGCGCATTTCTAGCTGTCCACTTGTGATAACGCTGGATGTGACAATAGTAGGAATTTTCAGACCATCACCTGTTTTTTGCATAGACTGTTGACGGTGTTGTTTTAGCCCTGGAGTCGTACCGTCTGGGCTATCCTGCCCTTTTTCCATTTGGAGGACAAGCTTGTTACAACTGTCCATTTGATTGCCTTATACTTATGTCTTTTTACAATCGGCTGTATATTTATGCTCCGATACATGTTTTATCACGCCGAAGGCCAACAACGCGCCAACCCGACTGCGAAAGATGGTGGATTAGAGACTCTCTTGTCATTCCTTCACTTTCAGAATGCGAACTGATTGCATCTTCGCCAATAAATATGAACATTTCAGTATATTGTTTGAAAATAGCTGTCGCTTCGTCGATGTCGAATGGACGGATAGTTTGCATAGTATGCCAGTTGATTCAACATAAGAGACATGTGTATGCAGGCTACGCGATAAGGCGGATGCTATACTATCGTCAAATAAATTCCCTGGCAGATTTCCACGAAAGGCATAGTGTAAAGCCTGACCGGAACACGTGCATGCTCTACAACGAAACAGCTGTAACCAAGTATCACCAAGTCACTATATATATATAAATGTTAAACAATCCGAATATTGTTAAGACAAAAAAAGGACATTTGAATTTCGTACAAAGGACAGCGGGCTTCTGGGGAACTTGTAACCGCCGAAGGGGCAGTTCGTTAAAGCATCTTCTTGCTCCGCAGCGCAGTCACCTTTGCGCAGGATATTAAGAAATTTTAATTCGCACTTTTTGGTTGTGATCCTTCAGATGTTCCGGTTGCACGAGAATAAGAGCGAACCTGAAGAATCAAGGCAATAAATTCGTTTCTCCATTGACTTTTTATTTCATGGCAGTTTATAACCATTTTACAAACACCATGGAGATTTTATAATCCAACAGATACTTTTGTCCTGCAAAAAATATCCATGGTCAAGAGTATAAGGCAGTACAGTACATGCTACATACGCACCACTATATACCATGTAATATATCTGTGCAAGTGTATATCATAGTGTATCATTCAAAGGAAAGACTATAGAAATATTTTCGAAACCAACGCAGGTGTGTTATATACCATAGCTAAGCACTGTACCGGAGAACTTAAAAAGAATTGTGTAATAAATATAGCAGCATTTAAGTCCTACAGGGTTGTGCGGTATACCGAAGCGTAGCACTGTCGTGGCGTGACCGGGGAGATATTTATAAAATCAGCGTAGCAGCGCTGGCAGTTTCCACCGTATCGTATCGCTGTAAAAGAAAGACTACAAATTAGAAAACTTCTTCGAAATCAACGTAACATGAGCCCTGTAAGCTAATACCGTAACATAGCATCTGTAAGACCGCGATCAATCTACAAAAGCATTATCGCAGTCGTGTGACCAGACTGATAGTGCCATTGGGTTTGTCTGCTCAGTAATAAACTAAACTAACTAAACTAAAGTCCGGGCAGTTTATGCCGTAGCGTATCACTGTAGCGGAAGGAATAAAAAAATATAAGAAATTAGTGTAGCAGTCCTCGAACTATATCGTGGCGTAGCACTATAACGGAAGGGTTGGAATAACGTTTTCATCAGCAACGCAGCAGCGTAGCACTTTTAGCGGCGTATAGTCGTGTAGCACTGCACCGACGGGACTGGTAAAGTATAGAGAACCGCTTCAGCACTCTTACCTTTGTATAGTACCCTACCTTTGTACTGTATCGATAGTACTGGAAAACGTGCACATCTCAACGCACTTCTCTCAGCAGCAATGCCGTAGCGTAGCACTGTGGATATCATGCTGCGGTCCATTTTTGTGCCAAGGATCGCAAGAGACACCTTAATCCTTGACTTTCAAATATAAGGTGTCAACTTGCCAAAAACAGGAAGACAAATTCTGCAGGTCGGTTTATGGAAGTTGGAACTACTGTATACAGTATATATCAAATGTTCGATACATATTCGAACACTGACTATAAACGGTACTCGTAATCATGCAGCCATCATCAACAAATACTGATTAATACTGCTTTGATAATTTGATGTATACTGTAAGTGTATGGAAGGAGAAGAACCGATTTGTTGGTATACGAGACTCGTATAAGACTGGCGGTTTCCAAGTAAGGAAAGAGTCGAAAGACCAACCAACCCCGCGAACTGTGCTCAAGTCCCGAATAAAATGTTCCGGTCTACAAGTGTTCGATTTGCTACAGAAACAAACGACTTGCAACATTCGCACTAGCTGTACAAGCATTTGCATCAGAATTTTCCTTAGGTGATAGAATTTCTGAATGCTGCATATGCGCGACAGTAAAATGGCCGAAAGAGTCCAGATTACGGTATGTACCAACAATATACTGGAAGTATGCTGATGGTGCGAATGCAAAAAGTAGCAATATCTTGGTAAATTTTTCTAAAAGATCAACGGGAAAATCCTGCTTTACTTAGACGGATTATCCTGCAGTATGAAGTTGTGAAGTGGGCTGTTGCAAAGATTTCCATACATTTTAAAACACTGTATCTTTAATTGGTCCGCAACATATATTCCTTTTCATTGCAGGTACATTTTATTCTTATACCAGCACAAATAATTTTCTTATATTCTACTGTGTAGGTTTGACTTTGGATAATCATGAGCTGGAAAGAAAAAGTGCGTTATTATACAACACACAGCGTAAAATACGCTGTGCATTGTAATGGATCGGTGTTGTTGTATGCGAAAAATTACGAGTTTATCGTGTAAACTGGTGCAGTCAATAAAGCGTGCGTAATAACTGTAAAGGTTGTGAAAAAGCGAAGAAATGACGCCGACGATACAATCTTTGGAAAATATTTTATTAATACGATCCTCCACGCGGTTTATCGAAATTGAGCTAATCCAAAAATTAATAACACCGACACTTGAGGTCTTATGAGATACTACACCGTTGGACTAAAGTGCTTGTGAGGGTCAAACAGAACAATTCCAGACGACAACGTTTGTCACGCGTTATTCTTACGGAAGCACATGCACACTGGTCCTTGGTGCACCCAGTAATTTCCATGTTTAATTGGAATTTTCTAGTGATTTCTGCGAAACCTGAAACTCATGCGGTTAACCAAAACGCGATGGGGAAAAAACATGATTTCGCCCCAGCTATATATAGACATGACTCTTTTAAACAAGGACAGCGTAACATTTGTTGCAAGTATTGAAATGTAACCGGAGAATAATGATGCCAAGTGAAGCGCTTTACAACCGGTTCATGCTGATACCAGCAATTCCCGCGCATTTCTGAATCCAGGGGATACCCCGCGATCCAGTAGTTGACACACAGATGTAGTTCTTCATTAAGAATTTGGATCAGTCGTGAGACATTTATCATAGTGTACATTTTACCATTTATCCGTAACACGAACATCTTAACATAATCAAAAAGTTACCCATGTTTGCACTTTGGTTCACAAGGATATCAGAAATCGAGATTAAGGCAAGTTTCTGCCTATTGTCATAAGTATCGGTGAAACCACAACACCCGCGCCCCAATAAACATTGCACTAG
>JAQGAU010003608.1:0-12901 GCA_034698045.1 Paramacrobiotus richtersi
CAAAACCCCAGTTTTTGTGAGTATATAGGGCCGGAAATTGCGCAATAATGGTGACGGACACACAGGCACCAAAACCCTAGTTTTTGTGAGTATATAGGGCCGGAAATTGCGCGATAATGGTGACGGACACACAGACACCAAAAACACGGTTTTGCTGAGTATAGAAGACCTTCGCTTCGCTTCGGTCGATAAATTCAGATTCAACCCACTATCGAAGCGGCCATGGTGGATGTTGTTCCTTCAAATTGCTTGCGGTACACTCTTCAAGAGCTTGAAAAATGTCTGTACTTTCTAATAATTTTGAGTCTTTACTTACGTAAGATTATTATTTTTGCCGGAGCAGCATGGTGACGTGCTCATGAGTACTGCATAAGGGTAACACATGTAAACTGCCTGTTCTTTGTCGACTTAGTGACACATACTGTGATCATTACAGTAACGCGAGTCAAGTGACTGATATCTGGAAAATGTAGTTCGACTGCCCTCGACCTCGAAGAGACTGGGGAAAATCGACAGGTCAGGAAAAGGAACTCTGCCACTATGGCAACCGCCTCGTGCACTGCAGCATGGCACTATGGCGATCTGCTGTGTAATACTTTTAATAACAGTAAGGCAGGGCATAGCACGACTGAAGAGATAGGGCATCTCCGTGGAACGCCATCAATTCCACTATGGGCAGGGCAACAAACCTACAGGTAGTGCAGTAGTTTACGCCGTCACTTTACGGCAGCGCATGCGATGGTTGCAATGGCAGCATTTCTATTCCCTTACCGTAACTTGTTCTCTCACTCTCCTCGAACTCCAGGGCAGACAAACTATATTTTCAAATTCTCTCGGTAGTTGGTGCCGGGCTTCAATTACTGTAATTATTTACGGAGCAGGTCGGAGTTTGGCAGCTCATGCCGTTCTCTTGTGAGTTTCTTATTTCCTTTTGCATGATTTTGCTTTACCTTCTAGATCTACCTTTTAGGTTTACATTTTTGACTTATATTTTCAGTGTCTCAGTCTACCGTATTGGTTTACCTACTTGGTTTATGTTCTTGGTTTCTCAGCTCATGGTGCTAGTTTAACCCGGCCCCATGTTATAAGGGGCACCATTCTGGTAACCGTGACGTGTTTGTCAACGCTGTTCTGTTCATGGCTACCAAATGTCGCCGCACCGTTCCAGCCGCCGAAAAACAGTTCGCTCCGAAACTTTTGGCAAGATTAGAGTCGGCGATCTATGTTCGTATGGGATCGTAACACAGAACTAGACAATTAACGCATCGCGGATATAATTATTACTGCAATAGATGTGCAGAAAACTGAAATCCTGGTATAAAACGACATTTCAGCTTGAAAAACGGACGGCAAATTATCCTTGTCGTTCGGTTCCACTTAGCTCCAACTGCAAGGGAAATTTCAGCTACTGCAGCCGACAGCGTACCACGAGATAACAGTTGATAGTTAAGGCAACTCACCCGTAGTTTCAATTCGTTTCACTAAGAAGTTTTCATCCGCGCTGCTAGTTTCGATAAAACAGCATGCGGTATTTGATCAAAGGTCAGACAATATATGTACATGAGCTGTGAAGCGAAATGTGCGCTGTTGCATAATCCCTGGCGAACGTTACTTCGAGAAAGTTTTAACGCTAACTGTTATACCATAACACGTTAAGAAATACGGACTTAGTCTGAATCAAAAGCAAAGCAGTTTGATAAGTTTTCTTCAGGTTTTGCTGGTTTTACAACCTTTCTTTTCGTATTGAAAATAAAGCGCAACCCTGTTTAAGGCCGTCTGAAATTGTATCAAAGGAAAATTGTGTCGATGAGCAAAACACTCATCGACCCCGCGAAAACAGCTCAAAAAACGCTTTCCGCAGACCGGGCATCGAAACCACAAAAAGTATCGGATCCAACGCCGGCTGCAGGTTGAATAAAACATATGACACATGAAACAACGCGGACTGGAGATCGACAGCGAATCCATAGCTCGGCAGCGTGAAGAAAATGTTTGACGGTGTCCAGCAAACGGCCACACTGACAGTGAGCATCGTCAGTACAGTAAAAGCGTGGCGACTGTTTTTATCAATACGCACTGCACCGGCCGGTCCTGGAGTCAGCACTGTAACCACATTCGACGATGCTATTCCTCGAGTGCGCAGAGTGGATAGGCGTTGGTCTGTTGTGTTAGCGTTGCCATTTCGTATGGGCTGGGCGGTCCTGCGAAACCGACGCCGACTGCTCATCCACCACAGATACGGGTAGGCTGCAATAATGATAAAATTCGGTAACAGGATTGCGGTTTCGTATGCTGAATAATAACCAGCCAAGGCGTCGACGTTTAGACGGCAACCCGTAGCTGCTGGACGACGATAATATACCGCATCCAATATGACAGCTGGAAGGCCCAGGCAGTTGACAAAAATCCACGAAGAAAAGCACAGCAGACAGGACATTCTCCTGGTACTGTTCCTTCGATACGAATGGGGAAATTTCACGACCCAAATGCGACTGACCGTAATTAACAGATGGGAATAAACCATGGCTGCAACAATCACCCAGTTTCCGTAGAGGCTAGCTGTGCAGGCCACGTATCCCAGCCACCACGAGCGATACAGAGATTTGATGATTTCGAAGGGTGTGCTGAGAACATACACACACAAATTTGCTACTAAAAGATTGCTTAGGTATATGTTAAAGGGCCGGTGCAGATTCCTGTCCGTAACGAACAGAAAAACGAGTGTACCGTTCAGGACCATCACACAGGGATAAAGAATCGTTTTCAGTATAGGCGAAAAGCTCCAGTGTGCAGCGTTAGCAGTGCTGTTTGTAAAGGAAATAATGCTGATATTTCTTGTGAACGCGTCCATCCCGGCGGCAGTACCGTTCGTTAGGTTATTCATTTTGATTTGAGACGTTGACGTCGGGGTGAGGATGTGATGGGCAACTGATGCGGGTATATTTTCATGAGTTTGTCTGTAATTATTGGCGGAAAAATAAGAAAACCCTTACCAGATGCCGATTATTCATACTGAACAGGCAGTCCTCAGCGTTTGATTAATATCTGTTCAACAAGACATGCTTCGACAGAATTCGAAGATGAGAAGTGACCAGTACGCCACAATGTTTTTAAAGTTTGTTTCCGTTCGATCTCAGCTGCCTAGAGATCACCATGGAATGACAATGGCTGCATGCAGTGGCTAGCTTGCCTCTCGCGAGGAAGAAATAGCTAGCAAATCAAATTTCATCGGGCTTGTGCTGTAATGAAAGTAATTATAAAGATGCATCGGCAACATGGTTACAGACATTCTCATTTCCGTCTTGAATAGGTCACTTTGCAATTTGTTTTAATTTTAGGGGAGATAATTAAATTGAACACGGGCTGTGTTCGGCGAAAGCAGATGAGTGTAGAAATGGGAATGTAGCGGTGCGGTTTTTAGCGAAGGCCGACATTCGTAGTAATGAGTGCTGGTAAGTAGTAATGGCTATGGTACCAGAACTTGGTAGGAAACCCGCTGGGGCGCATTCTCATGAATGCGTTCGGCACGTGGCTTGCAAAAGTAGGAGAAAAACTTGATTAATTTTTATGGTATGCTTTATAGTCTTCGATACAATAAATAATCAGACATCCACTTTAAGAATGATTAACACTCACCGAAACCAATGTATTCAAATCCACGATAGAATTCGTAAACCGGAAATGAAGACTGTCGTTTACAACAAAAGTAGAAAACATTTTGAATACCAAATTCGAAATAGATTTAGAAAATGAAACCGCAACTGCGGTGCGGTACCATTTTCTGAATTTATCTGGGTAAAACTGTAACTGATCCTATAAGCAAATCAGCAGCATTGCTATCATTCTCATGAAATGCGCATGCTAGCAGGAACAGGCTGATTACAGCGTTCAAATTACTTTTCTCCAACAAAATAATCTAAAACAGCTCACTACGTGCGTATAATCGACCATGATTATGATCTCATATCCTACGAAAAATGACCAGCCACTATCCAGCAAACGTATGTGCAGTAATGTATTACTTATCTTATTACTGTACAAGATGAACCAATGAACCATAAATGGTATTTCCTGGTTAGGTGTTCTCTTCCGTTACTAATGTAATCCGCCAACTGTACACAACAACCTTCTGATGTTTTATTTTCGATTTCACATCCACGTACAAGCTGTACCAGCAGCTACAGCACTACAGCTGATCGCCATTGTTATGTCATTAATCTTATCTTACGGACATATCTTTTGACAGCAGTTCCTGTTGCAGAGTTTTTTTCTCGTTCTAAGCTAGTTTGTAAACTCTTTGCAGTCACGTTCTGATAATTTTTTCTGGGATTGCTCATCGGCGTTTTGGTGACTAAACGCCGCACCGCCTGATTATATAACATGATTATACCACAGCAGCGTGATGCACTGACCTTCTTCATATACTTTGGTATGGTGATAGTTTTGTAATGAAAGTCTTAGTATAACTAATTATGCTGCCAAAGCAGCATTAGTCATACTTGCCACGTGCCGAAAAGTTACTTCTTGTACTGATACACTTCAGGCACAGGCAGTTCTGCACTGTTTGCAAGTTCTGTATATGAAGATGTGCAGCCCGATCAGAGTTTTTGACGAAAGCGAGCTTGCATTTCTAGACATGGCATGTTTTAGATATGTGCATCTCTGCCACTGACAACCAGTATTCGATTGAGACAAGACGTGGGAGGCAGGTGATGCTTCGATAGAAGTATCTCAAATAGATGACAAATAGAAGGTGTGCCACAATTTTTCAGAAACATGATTTCCGTTTGACCGCGTGCCACAGTTGTATGAAGATCACTGCGGAATTTCAGTGGCTGCATGCTCGATCCCCGGCAACAATGATTTGCGAGTAAAATTTTGTCTTGGCTTGTAATTTAATAACAGTGATCAGATATATGCTTTGGCGCATATTTCACTGCTTACCGACATTCTAGTTTCATTTTTTAATTGTTTTACGTTGATTTTCTATCAGTAATTTGCTTAGCTAAACTAAGCACAAATTGCCTTTCTTGATCAATTAAGTATTAACAGTAAATACATAGATATATGCATGGAGACGGCACAGCGTGACAGCCGCCGCGCACCGGTGGTGCACTGCGGTTATTAGTGACCGTCTCCATTCGTAGCATTATTGATTTCTGCCGGAAAATTCATTTATGCCAATCACACTTCTGGCACAAGCATTTATGCCGCCTCGTACCTTATGACTCGTATGTAACTTCGGTATATTATCAAGATACGTGTATGGGGGGCCCTTAAAGGATATTGCAGACAAAAAAACAATATGCATATCTGAGATCTTTATTTCTCTCAGATTTTCGTCAAAATCGATGTAATGAAGCTTCTGCTAAACTACCGTTTTATGATGTTGCAGGCAGCATTTTCGTACGAATTGCCCAACCAGAAAGGTTGCACAGGAGGTGGCAGAAATATATGAGAAAAACAAACGAACGTGTTAGCAAAGCGCCATTTTGCTCCTGACACCGTTCTGTTCATGGTTACAAATTATTGCACCGCCGTTTAAGCCGCCACACACAGTACGCACCGAAATCTTTGGCAGCATTAATAATGCTGCATTATAGTAAGTTATCCATGGTCGTATCACAGAACAGGGCATTTAATGGTTCACGAATATAATTATTGCCGCCGACAAAGAGACAAACAACTGCAATCCAAAAATAAAACGACATTCTTTTCTGTTAGAAATACCACATAACGGATCATCCTTGTCGTTTCGTTTTCCCGTACCTGCAAGGAAAAAGCTTAACTAGTACAGCGCACAAAAGGATAACAACCGACAGTGAAGGCAACAGACCTGTTGCTTCAATACGATTAGCTAGGAAGATTTCGTCCGCATACATGTAGATAGGCTCGATAAACCTGGATGCGGTTTTTGGGCAAAGATACAACAGTATAATATATGAGCATGAGTCGTGCGCGCGGGATCTGGATTTTGCAAAATCCCTGGCAAAAGTTTCTTGCATAAGGTCTAAATACTAGTCGGTGTATCATGCGACATGTGATCATAAAGGAATGCGAAGCAAAACGAGCGAAAAACAAAGCAACCAGTTTTCTTCAGATCCGGGGGTAATACTTTCAGATTTCTTGTTATATCGGGCATAAAGTGCAATCCTGCCTGGGGACGTCTGAAATGCGTGTACATATTTAGGAAATATTAAGTTCCTAACGAGGCTCGCTTATCGACCTCGCGAAAACAACTCAAAAAGCGATTTTCTCAGTACGGGCATCGTAACCACTAAAATTAATGGATCCAGCGCCGGCTGCAGGTTGAATAAAACATATGCCGGGTGAAATAACACGAACTGGAGATCGACAGCGAAGCTAGCGTAGCTTCTCAATGTGAAGTAAATATTCGAAGGGGTCCAGCAAACGGCCACACTGACAGTGAGCATCGTCAGAACAGTGAAAGCGCGATGACTGTTTTTATCAATCAGTCGTGCACCGGACGTTGGCAATGTTACTACATTGGACGCAGTTCCACCTTCTATTGGCGGCGTGAAACGTTGTTCTGTTGCGCTGGCATTGTCATTTCGCCTAGACCGAACACCTCCAAGAGGCCGAAGCCGGCGCTGACCGCTCATCCACCACAGATACGGGTAGGCTGCAACAATGATAAAATTCGGTAACATGGAAACCATCTGATACGCTGAATAATAATTGGCCAAGGAGTCGACGTTCAGGCGGCAGCCCGTAGCTACTGGCAGACGGTAATATACCGCATCCAGTATGACAGCCGGAAGGCCCAGGCAGTGGACAAAAACCCAAGAAAAAAGGCACAGTAGACACGACATTCTCCTGGTACTATTTCGTCGATACGAATGCGGAAATCTCACGGCCCAAATGCGATTGACCGTAATTAACAGATGAGAATAAATCATGGCTGCTACCACCACCCAGTTCCCGTAGAGGCTGACTGTGCAGGCTACGTGTCCCAGCCACCACGAGCGATACAGAGATTTGATGATTTCGAAGGGTGTGCTCAGAACGTACACGCATAAATTCGCTATTAAAAGATTGCTTAGGTAGATGTTAAAAGGCCGGTGTAGATTCCTGTCAGTAACAAACAGAAAAAGGACTGTGCCGTTAAGGATCATCACACACGGAAAAAGAATCGTTTTTAATATGGGCGAATAGCTCCAGTGTGCCAGGGTGGCTGTGCTGTTTGCAACAGAAACCATGCTGATATTGCTTGTGAACGCATCCATTCCGGCTGCAGTACCGTTCGCTAAGCTGCTCATTTTGATTTGAGACGTTGCCGTTGGCGTAGGGACGTGATGGGCAACTGAAGCGCGTATATTTTCCTAGATTTCGGTGTAATTATCAGCTGCAAAATAGCGAAAACGGTTACTGGATGTCAATGTGCCCATTATTCATAGTTAAGACCTCAATGTTTATTTAATATAAAACAAGACATGCAGGGCCGTTGATTCTTCGACAGAAGTCGAAGATGAGAAATAACCGGTGCGCTGCAATTTTTCTCACGCTTTATTTCCGGTCGACTGCGTGCCGCATTTGTCCGGAAATAACTGTGGAATGTCAGTGGCTACATGCACGACTCTCGCGAGGAAACAACTGCGCTCAACTTTTGTTTTGGCTTGTAATAAAGGTGATTAGATATATGCTTTGCCGGCACGTTTCACTGGTTGTTGGTTGTTCTAATTTCCTGTTTTTAATTGGTCACGTCGATTTTTAGTCAGCACTTAGCAAACACTAGGTAAATGAAGTACAAACTGGTTTTCTTAATCCATCAACAGCAAAAGCATAGCAGTGTAGAGATGGTAAAGTCGCACCGCACCGGCTTTTCACAGCGGTGTATAGCCACCGCCACCATTCGTAGCATTAACGATTACCACTAACAAGGTAGCGGCAAAGAGATTTTACACGCAACCAATCATCATATTTTTTTATATAATTATATTAAATGAAATGAGCAGTTAAAAATAGTATAGTTAGTTCCCTCTCGACCGAAGAGCCGCAGGATAATCCCAAAGGGGGGAAAATTGCATTCTCGCCAGTGCTACCGCCGTGGTTCAGGTCAGTAAGCAGCTCAAGCTTTACGCTATACGCTAATAATATTAGCAAAGGTAACAGCGAAGAGAATCGTGTGCCAGGTGACATTTCGAGAGAAAACAACAGCAAATCAGTGACGGCGACACAAAATTCAATGAGCAATCACTAACAAGGGAACATTTTTAGGGTCTAAATGCAGGAAAATTCCAGAACTTGTATATCGCCACACAACGACCTAACGAACTAAAAAAAATAATATTGGCTGCTGGGAAGCAGTTGAACCCCATGGGGGTAGTCCCAATGTTAAGCATACGGGACAATAATGTATACCGTATGCCAAGCTTACGGTATACTGTACAACCAGACTGGACACAATTCTGTGCTATCAGGCACCGTTTTATTGTTTTTATTCTTTATATGATATCTCGATATCGCTGTTGTGAAATCTTGGTGTGAAATCTTTACGTTGCTTGATAGCACAGAATTGTATCAAGTCTGGTTGTACAGTTTGCCGTATGCATGGCATATGGTATACATGGTCCCGTATGCTTACCATAGGGATTATTCCCATGGGGCCCAACTGCTTTCCAGCAGCAAATTTTTTTTGAAGTTCATTGGGTCGTTGTGTGGCGGTATACAAGTTTTGGAATTTTTCTGAATTTAGACCCTGAAAATGTTCCCTTGTAAGCCATGTTACGTAGACAAACCAACACGTCAGCTTCTTCATCGAACTCATACATTTCTCCGGAACCCTACATACATATTTAAACGTTATTTCAGAACTAGACAGCCAATACGCAGTAATTTTGTTAATCCGTTTTCTCCGCTTACCTTTGCAGGGCTGCAACAGTCACCGAAACGCTACAACCATGCCGACTCCAGTAACAATTGATGATCCGGAGACGTAATGATAAACACTATCTTTTCTCAAGAATTCCAGTGTTACAGTAGGAAACGTCGTCACTACATAATTCGCTTTTCTCTCGCCCTGTCGATTTGGTCGACACGTCGATTGCCGCATGCAGCCGATTGTGCTGCAGCACAAGATGTCCGCCGAGTTCTCGTTGCTAGTTCAACCTAGCTGGCACGAAACTGTTTGCTTTTTCTACTACACAACTTCTACTACACTTCTACTACTACGCGCGGACAACCGCGATATGTTGGTGAAAGCGCCATTTCGGTCCGATACCGCCCTTGTTCATGGTTACTAAATCGCGCTGTTCGAGCCGCCCCAAATAGTGCGCGCCGAAATCTTCAGCAGCATTAAGTAATCCATGTTCGTTAGCGATCGTATCACAGAAAAAGGGAATTTAATGGATCACGATTATCATTACTGCCGGAAAAAAGACAAAACAACTGAAATTCAAGAGAAAACGACATTTATTACTGCTAGAAAAACCGGACGACGGACCAGGCATCCTTGTCGTTTCACTTTCCCGTACCTGCAAGCGAAAACCTGAGATAACAATTGATAGTTGTCACAACAGACCTGCAGTTGCAATACGATTCGCTAGGCAGTTCTCCCGGCATAGTAGGGCTCGATAAAACAGTATGCGGTCGGTGCTGGGGGTTTTGGCGAAGATACAACAATATATGGGCGTGAGTTGCAAAGCGAGTTCAGCGCGCAGGATCTGGCTGTTGCGCAATACCTGGCGAAAGTTCATTTGAGAAAGTTTAAATACTAACCGGTGTATCATACGACATCAGGTCATAAAGGAATGCGGTAGTAGATTGTGTAAAAAGTAACGCAGTTAGCTTTCTTTAGATCCTGGAGAAATGCTTCAAGATTGAAAATTGTGTTTTCAACAAAGCTCTCTTATGGACCCTGCAAAAACACCTCCAAAATCACTTCTCGCAGGCCGGGCATCGTAACAACAAAAAATTATCGGATCCAACGCCGGCTGCAAGGCGAATCAAGCATATGACACATAAAATAGCACCGACTGGAGATCGACAGCGAAACCATAGCTCAGCAGTGTACAGAACACGTTTGAAGGGGCCCAGAAAACGGCCACACTGACAGCTAGTGAGCATTGTCAAGACACTAAAAGCGCGATGACTCTTTTTATCAATACGCTATGCACCGCACGGTCCTTGAGTCGGCACTGTAACCACATTGGACGCTGTTCTTACTTGTGTCCGCAGCGCAGATTGCCGTTGTTCTGTTGTGATAGCGTTGTCATTTCGTATTGGGCGAACAGCACTGCGAAACCGACGCCGACCGCTCATCCACCACAGATGCGGATAGGCTGCGATAATGATAACATTCGGTAACAGGATTGCAATCTCATATGCTGAATAATAACTGCCCAAGGCGCCGGCGTTCTGGCGGCAACCCGTTGCAACTGGCCAACGGTAATATGCCGCATCCAATATGACAGCTGGGAGGCCCAAGCAAAGGACAAAAACCCAAGAAGAAAGGCACGGTATACACGACATTCTCTTGGTACTGTTCCGTCGATGCGATTGCGGAAATCTCACGGCCCAAATGCGATTGACCGTAATTAACAGATTGGAATAAACCATGGGTGCTACAACTACCCAGTTCCCATAAAGACTGGCTGAACAGGCGACGTATTCCAGCTACCACGTGCGATACAAAGATTCGATAATTTCAAAGGGTGTGCTGAGAACATACACACATAAATTGGCTATAAGAAGGTCTCTTAAGTAGGTGTTAAAAGGTCGCTGCAGGGGCTTTTTCGCAACAAACTGAAAAACCGAAAACGATTTTTCCGTTAAGGATGATCACACAGGGCCAAAGAATCGTTTTTAATGGGGAAGATTCCTTGAAAGGAATCTGAGTATAACGAGGTTATGACCTGCCCCACTTCCATTCGATCAATGGACCTTCTCAGACGATCGCGAGAGTTCCGGACCTGCGAAACCGGACACTCCAATCTATAAAAGCTGATAGCTGACCATTAGACATCGTCATTTGCAGATTTTTGTTATCGCGCTTCCATATACGTACTCGAACGTGTTTTTATACGAGTGTTATACGAAAGGTCATCGACGGCCTTCTACAGTACCTTCCATGTAAAATGGATAAACGCATTTACACTGAGGAGGAATTGCAAGGTTTCACTAAGGAAGAGCTAGTGACCGTTTGTCGTGGGAAAGAATGCCCCGTCAGTGGGAACAAGGCTGAATTGGTGAAACGCATCCAGGAAAAGCAGGAAAAAACACCCGAGGGAGATTAGGAACTGGAGTTATCTTGCGGCTCCGTGAGCGACCTGGCCAAACTTCAGAAGTGGGCTGACTCTACCATCGAGATACTGAAAAAGCAGAATTTCCTGACCTATGAGGACGCAATGACCATTACCAAGGAGGATCTGCAGCAACCACCCCTGAACACCATCACTTTGCGTGATCGTAAATCCCTCCTGACCTGGATCGACGGAAAAGTGGAAACCGAGCCATCCATCCTTGAAATTCCCCAAGCCTCCAACGGAGACAAGCGTAACGTGATCGGCGCCCAAAACAAACCACAACCGGAATCCAGCCGCGCCAAGCCGAACGAAGATGAGGCCCCAACCGACCTGTTGAACCAATCCGAGACGGTGAGTTTGACCTTCGTGACACGCTAATGTACCTGGATCGTTTATCAAAAATTGCACGCGAGTTGCCAAGACCACATACAATCGTTTATTCCCGTGCGCAAGCGGAGAACAATAAGAAAATCGGTCCCCTCGAAATAACGTATGAGGAGTTTATGAACGGGTCTCAGATGTTGGTTCGTCAATTTAGCAGTTCAGTCGAGCATGGTGAAACACTGCGAGAATATGCTGAATATTTTGAATTTTTTTCCAGTAAACGGCGGGATTATCAACCGATGTCAGTTGTTCAGTTTGATGACAATTTCCGCCGCTATGCAAATTTTACTCGGTGCGCGTTGAATGATTTTAATGCTTGCATTAACTTGATTCACCAGCATTTTCATGCTGGAACGTTGTTATCTTCAGGCGGGTTCCGTGAGCAGCGGCCTCCACGAGGTGGTGGTCCGGGTCGGTTTCCTGGGCGCGGCCGTGGGCCATACCACGGCCGGGGAATTATGCAGCGGCAAACAATGCTGAGGCGGGCAACCGCCCAATGCGATTCAGCTGCTGGGCGTACAACGATGGGAACTGCAGTTACGGAGGAGAGTGTTGGTATCCCCACGCGTGTCGTACCTGTTTCCGCAAAGGTCACAACTGGAACGATTGCATCCGCAACCGAGAGGAAAATGGACGCGGCGGCCATAGCGGGAACTGAATCGACATATTTTTCTGAATTAAGTGGGCAAAACATGTTGTTTCATTCAACAAAATATTCTATTTCTGGTTGTTTTCATCATCTCGCTGTGGTTGGTAAAGATACTGCTCATGATATTTTGGTTCGCAAAAATGATGGAAATGTTCCGTTCAGTGTAATGTGTCGAAATATTGCTGTTCAACAAATTAACACCCCGGATGTTTACGGCTTGCGTTCAGCTAATCACGCTGTTACGATGTGCAGTCCAGTGTCGAGAAAACTGCATGTATGGGAATTACATTTAAATTCCGATCCAGATCTAGAATTTTTGCTAAACGGACTCCCACATGGATTTAAGTTAGTGCCAGATGACATTATAATTCCACCAGCAGAAGGTAAAAATTATTTAAGCGCTCTTTCGCCAGAAAACAAGCCCCATCTAGATAATATTTTTCGCGAAGAACTAATATTTGGGAAGATGTCCCGGCAGTTTCAAAAGCCGGTGAGAGTACACTCCATCGGAGCTGTACCAAAGAAAGTGTAGCGTAGTGTAGCAACCGTGACCTCTACAGATATTCCACGATCTTAGCTACAGTTGAGTTCTGCGATAGTCAGT
>JAQGAU010003609.1:0-12898 GCA_034698045.1 Paramacrobiotus richtersi
CAGCTCGCCAGGCCCGCCCGTTCCGGGCGGGCCTGGTCTCCGGGCGAATTTTTTAATTCGCCAGTTCGCCCCCCCCCTCGCGCCGCCGCTGGACCTAACTGACGTTGGAACACGTCGAAGTATTAGTTTTACTGACTGATGTGTCGATCGTCTACAGATATGATACGTCCACTGCTGTAGCGGCACTGCAACCTATTCCAGCGGCACGAATCACGATTAATTATACCTTTGCCATTTTGATTGAACAAACCGATGTACGTAAATCTTAAATGATAATTATGGAGCGCCATGGTAAAGTTAATCGGCAGGGGGAGATTATGACAGATTCGCCAGCTATCGAGGATTTTCGGTTAAGAACTCCCCTGCCTGACCACTGAAAAATGGCTGTCGAACTACGAACTTCCGCCTGCACTAATCTTCTTGGCGCCAACTGTATGAAACCCGAAATCTTGGAACCTGGATGTCCGTTTTCAGATTCGGGCGTCTTAAAACCCCGGCTTTCCCATTTATCGATTCGAACATTTCGTCCGTCTGGCAGCTTCTGTCGTTGGTTCGCGCGTCGATGTTGAAATGATATACTATGATCTGTGTCCCTCAAACAAGCACTGTGCACATAAACCGGTGACCTTGAGCGTTGCGGAATAGGAGACATCAAACAACAAACCATAATTATGCGTTCGTTTGGTTCGAATGCGCTATCATGTACTATTAATAAAGTTTAATGTTTATCGATTTACATACAGAAAATTAATGGCGATATCGATGTATGATTTATTTTCCATACCGACATTCGTACAATAGTAAAACCATATGATATAGGATTTACGGATAATTTATTTGTATGTTTTCGTCAGCGACGTCAGGGCATCACAACGTGCAGACTTCCGTCGGAGAATACAAAGATCGAAACCCGCTAAAAACGTGACACATCATAATGTACAATAATTTGCCAGTCGCTCTGCTGAAGTAAGCAACTTAATCACACAGGATAGTGAAACTGATCACCGTAATCTTCAGAATTTTACATAACTCTATCTTACAGTAAGATTTTTACTGCTCTCTTCGAAGCAGCTCGGAATCTTCGACAACAACATGTACAAAAATGACGGTAATGTAATTGAGGATTGATCCATCGCTTGAGGGAACCTGTCCAGTTGAATACCGGAGAAGGCGTACAACTACTGCAGCACGATTGGCTAGTCGTGCAAACTAAGATATACGCCGTCAGGCTGCAGGTACACATTGCGGTGCACTCTGAACTCATGCAGCGGTAACGAGAATCCGAAATTTGTAGGATGATGGCGGAGTTCCGGTAGGTGCGAGGAGAACTTGCATATAAATAGCCTGGTGAAAAGCACACCATTAGGTCAAACATCCATCGCAGAATGTGTAAAATTCACTGTGAATGGTTTTGCTAATTTGAATTACTATACATATTCAAACATATCAGTCAGCGCCAGCGGCCGCTGACGGTGTCATGCAGTATTCTGGCTAACTGACCGTTGCTTCCCGCCAGTGAAATCGGGCAAGTGTTGTAGTGAGTCAACGCAAACTGTTGCACAGAACATGCAAATCGACCTTACCAGCAATCCATACGGAAGGTCGGCAACGACGAAAACCATTTCAGTTGTGGGCGGAGGACTACCACCGACACCGCCTAGTCCGTGCGAGCAATAGTAATGATCTTCTGGATCGTTACCATTTCCAAGATTCATCCGAATATACTGACACACTCCAGGCACAGAATTCTACATCAAAAGGACGGTGGATGTTAACTGTATGCCAGCTCTAGTCCAGATCAGCACCAGTTAACACTACCTGAAGGCTCTGGCGCGTTTGGAAATCCAGAAACTGTATCTGCAACTCCCAAAAGTGATTCTTCATGTGCGCATATGCAAAGAGTAGGAATATAGTAATAATACGCTAATTTTTCGCACGGGCAGAAAACAGGTAAACAACAACCCGGTCAACGTTCGCAACCATAGAATTAATTAAGGGAGTGTACCAATATCGCTTTAGTAACAGATTAGACGAAGCATGCCTTAATCGTTTTGGGGGTTGTAGTTGTAGACGGCTTAATGGTTGTGGCACATGTTCTTCCCTCATCTGGTGCCTCAACAAAGACGTTTGGGTAGCCAGTGGATTCCAAGATAAAGCGACTGTCTGGCGTTAAAGTGAGCTCATTGGTTGTGGGATTGCAGGCTGTAAGCAAAATGTCGGAAATTATTGAGGTGACCGAGTACGCGCTAGACAGAGGGCGTACATATCACTGTGCCGGCGATGGTTGTGGTCGGAGTCGTCGTGGTTGTTGTAGTGGCGGTCGTGGTAGTCGTGGCGGTGCTAATGGTAGCAGTGGTGCTGGTAGTGGTGCTGGTGGTAGTGGTGGGGGGCTTGGTGCTGGCGGTGCTGGTGCTGGTTCTACGGTACAAGTTTGATTACCCTCGATAGCGACGGCAGAGGAACTGCACAAAAAGATATTTGTGGGGCAAAAAGAAGGAGCAGTTATTTTGCCACAGTTAAAGCGCACTAAGTCTTACAGGAAAGAACTTTTGCGCATACTTGTTTCTTTATAGCTCAGGTTTTAGTTTCTGGCTGCTTCGGTTACTAGTTGCAAAATCTCATATCGTACTTGGCAAGTTACATCACATTATGGTTGTTTTATTTATTACGTCGTATGCTACGTCATACAGCAGCTTACACCGGCGGTTTCAGTGACACTTATATTTTGCATTGTTCTATATTTGTATCGAATGCCTTTAATTACATGGCCGAAGAGTCAACATTAAATCGATGTCCGCCCAAAACGGAAGAGCACAAAACTGCGGTAAATGGAGTTAATGCCATCGGACAAGTGAACGCTTTAATTAAACTACAAAACCGAAATTCTAAACAAGGTTGACCAAGGAACAGTTTCTACTCAAATCGATCAAATACAAAGTTATGCCACTCATGTCTGTTTAGTTATTACACTGTGGCTTACAAGGGACACTGTACCTGGTCGTTGTGGGAACCACATAGGCAATGCATCGAGTGCCGGCGGCGTCTGAATAACCGAGTCGGCCGTTGCAGACACACTGATTACGCAGGTTACATAGCGACAAGCGATCAGCGCACCTGCCTCCGGGCTGCGCACAAGGGCAGCCAAGTTGTGCAGTGACCATGAAGCGGCCGCAGGATTCAATGTGCGAACGAACGGCTTTGTCGGCGGCTGCCACGGCGGCAGCATTCGTGTTGGCTGGAAGAGAAGTATCCACGGGCGGCCGCCCGATGGAGTCGGCCAGGCTGGGCGCTCCGGTTGTCGTCGGCGCAGGGGCGGTTGGATTGGCGAATGGCGGCAGGTATATGAACTTTCCCAGCGGTAGCGGCGGCCAGGGAAACAGCTGGCATCTGCCCGGCCAATGCTGATTGAGCACAAGTAACAGCACAATGACTTTGGGGACAGTCGCCATCTTCACAGATGCTCACAAAGCGCTGCTTAATTTCCCAAACTCGAAGAACAATTCACAATACGTGGCAGATCTATCCTCATGTGGTAACGCAAAGATGATCCGTATTTCAGCAGAGCGAGATTTACAAAAACTAAAAGACCTCGCTCGCTATACAGCATACAACGAGGAAGTCTTCCGCTTCGCCAGTTATATATACTGTTTACGACAGAGGCTGCAGAACACCTGAGCAAAATTGATGCAAGAGAAATTTCGTAGTGAATGTAACTATATTTACAACACCGATCAGGAGAGCGAGTTTGCAGCCGACATCACGTGGTGAATAACTGTGGCAAAACTTTGCTACATCCCGATGTGCAGGTCAACCTGAAGTCGAGCATCGACCAATATTGCCTTTTGTTGTGCTAATTGCTACTATTTAATTGATCTACAATGTCTTCATCTGTAATTAAGCTGGTACGCTTTGAGTTATTGACTGACAATGACTTGTTATTAAGTGCTGATTCTTTCCATAAATCGGTAGAACGAGTTGTGTAAATCTCATAAGTAGAGCAGAATGCCGGGCGAGTAATGAGATGTCGAATTACGCCAATGCACAAAGATACTCGTATTATCACGCGTTAGTAACAATTAGCATAGCTGTGCCCTACTTTGTGCTTCTTCTTTTTAGTATGTGAAAGTATAATACTCAATAGTGTAACACGTACGATTTGTAGAGCGGGGGAAAATGTGAGAGTCGATTTTTTTCGTACATAACCATATGCATCTACTTACATACTTACAGTACTTGTTAGTACTTACCTTCACGCAAACAGTAACAGACAGATCACGTGATTCTCAAAACTCTTTACGCATGGTTTCTACTGTATATGGTACTAAACTTGCTATCAAAATAAAAGCTCATTGATTTGGGATTGTTGTGAAATTCTTGATGCGTTGCTTTGCAATGCATGGCGGTCTATGGGACTAATGGGAGATCAGTAATTTTATGGGGTAACCCTTACTTGATGACTGAAACACGTCCAGTCAGTGGCCATTTTCGTCGACGGCGGAGCCGATGTAAAAATGAATTTTCTCGTACTTGCAAACCAGCCGTTCAAAGGATTCAGCAATTTCATCTGCTTGCGCCGGCAGCTGTGACTTTGTCATGATTCGCGCGCGCATTTAACTTACAACTGCAGAGTGGTGAGCACGATTGTTGCGGACGACAGGCATCAGTCTTGATTGACGACGCCATTCAGCCACAAGCCCATCTCTTGTCCCACTTCGTGTACCGTGTCGCTTGTTAACAGCCTACACTATCAGTCTATGTCGCCAAGACAGAATAATAAATAATGACAAATCTACTGACAAAAGCAAAATCTTTCATCAAAGCCTCGTGTTGTGGTTGTGGTATTGGCGTACAGTACACGTATGTTGTTTCGCAACGGCAAAGTTGATATATGCACTGTGCACAGATCGCGCGGTACCAGTGGCTCTCTGCAGCGCATGACAGTTTACAAGTTAGTGCTTACTAGAGTGTACTTCCATGGTAAGTATCATGCTGCGTGCGGATGGGCTGCTCGTTATTAACGGAACAAGGTTAAGTAATTCATAATAATTATGCTGTTGAAACGTGACAGACATGTAAATAATTAGTATGGCTTTTGAATAATGTTCGTCCGCAAAAATCCTGCTCACTGCTGTCGATTTCAGTGGCACGATCTCCATGTACAGTGTTGGTTTCTGTACAGTTTGGCCATTTTGACTGATGAATAGCACAACTGTCGGTAAAGCGAACCAAAGCGAATGTTAGTTCCATTAACTGTACGGCCGGAGTTTTCTCCGTTCTTCGAGCTCAGATCGCTTATCGCTGTGCGATGAATGTGAGAAAAGTCCGGAAATCTGCTGGTTGGCGCCATTGGCATAGTCCCTCGGCAGATGACGGTTTTCAACTAAAAACCATCGCGGCAAGATAAGACCGTCCTCGAAAACGTATCCCGAGTAAAAGTACAAGTCGTAGGGCATGTATGCATATTTATTTTTATCATCTTTTATGCATTTTTTACCGTTTCGAAATCACGTTCTTCTTGCATTTTAATTTCAACATTCCCCGGCTTTTTAATGATCAGGATCTTAGGACATGAGTACATGAGGATGGCTGACAAAAGTCACATGAAAAACAGCAACTAGCTGGGTTTACAGGTTTCATTTGGGTGTTTATGTCTGACAAAAAGCTAATCCAACAGTCATGCGTGCGGCTTGTCATTTTCTGGCGGGAACCAACATTCGAAAACGTCCAGCGCATACGAGTAGGTCGTCGCCTTGCTCAAGACACTTCATTTGCCAGTCAGTACGTGTAAAAGTGTCTGACAGACACAATTTAGCATAGAATGTCCATTTGAGAGTAAGAGTTTTGTTGGTTTAAATCCAGAGGCTACATCGTACAACTGAATCGCTGAGTCATACAACTGCGCTGTATGTAAGAGATTCAGAAAGTAAGGGAGTCATTAATTAAAACGCTGCTTTGTTCGGTCGTAATACACGCTCGGCCACAGAGCAAGAGTTCGCGGTTCGATCCCGCGAAGGTGCGCTTTTTGCGAATTTGCTTTCAATACGCCATTAAAATCTATGGTTCTGACACTTTAAATGATTAGCTGCCATACATATAGCCAAAAAAATGTCTCTCTGTTTGATTGCTGCAAGAAGGATTACTACGCAACGGTAAGACATCTGATAGCTCAGCAACAACACAGACAGCGAACTTCTGGTGCGGACTTTTATAGAAATGCGGTTTTACTCTACTGATAAAGTAAAGCCCGTGATGACAACCAGCGCATGGACTGTATTACGACGCTGCTGATCGCAGCATCTCCAACAGAGTAGCAGTTGACAGCGACGGCATTCTCGGTTGCATGCTTCAAATTCCCGCCAATGTTACCCAACTACAAAGTGACAATAAAGGCACAGAGTCCTTGCTGATCGTTACAAGGCGCTGCTCCACAGCACGCTCATTAATTAATTTGATGTCTAACGTTTTGGCGCACTGTCTTTATTCAGCTTTTGCAAGAACGGTTTTTTTTCGCAGAGACCGTAATCCGAAAGGTGATCTCCACAAATAATGCTGTGGGGAGAGTTTACGATCATGTGTGCTCGGGAAGTACGAAAACTGTGGGGGAAACTCCTTGGTCCTCCGAAAATGTAAGGGCAACTTCGAAACATGGCTGCTCGCACAGCACAACACCTGAATACCGCATGGGAACTGCACGGCGACGCTAAACGGTCGCTGTTCATTATGAGAATTATACATGCCGAGTGCGTTATCAGACATCTCTCAGCCTGCCATAAATCAGTTAATAGACCGCCCAGGGTCGTCACCCCGGCACCAGTACCTGTACATGGTCCAGACTCAAGGGCACAGAACGTTCGTCGAAGAGTCCTTGACAAAGCGATGCTCGACTTGATAAAGTTTTAAATGGAAATTTTATACCGAGACGACGAATCTTAATACATGATCGGCAAACCATTCCCAGAATGCCGGGTCATAGTTTACATCAACAAGTCTGACATTCTAGCCAACAGACCAACCAGGGTTGTCGTGCTGATTCCAGTTGCTTAGTTAGTTGTCATAAGCGCTGTACAGCGTGTCCGCAGTTAGCCTTTGCACACATTTTCATCGCATTACCGTAGCCTTAATAGCATGGCGAAGCTGATCGTAGCAATGTTAGTACTGGTGTATGCCAGTATTCACACCTGCACTACCTATACTGGAACCGCGGCTAATCAAATCCCCCAATGTCTGGATCGTGCCTCTGTGGGCCTGGCCCAACCGGTGGTTAAGGATATTGCTACCTGCACTTGCACGGAAGCTAGAGAAGCCATGCAACTCTTTATCAAACCAGGAAGTATGTACAATATATTTCTAACGCTGATTGACTGGAAGTGGGATCTAAATCTTCCTTGACTGACATGTAGCGTCTTTGCAGTGGTGGAACCTTATGTACCGCAGTGCGACGAGAGCGGCAACTGGAAACGCAGGCAAGTATCGGTATATGGCGACAACTCACCCGGATCAACCCGCCAAACGGGAGGATTTTGTGTGGATGATAAGGGCAAACAGCTGACCGATTTTAGAGTAGAAACCCCTGAGAACCCTATTGTCTGTTAAACTTACATTTTCAGTGTGTTTAGCGGGCTGGATATCCTTAAGTATGCTGAGTTCAATAAATAATAATTATTCATGTTGTTAATGTGACAACTAACAGTTACTGACAATTTAGTATAATGACAAATTACCATTATCTTGGGAAACTGACCGAAATAAATTTGTGCTGATAACACTGCCGTGAGGCAAGAAATCAACCGTGACACAGTCGGAGGAAACGAAACTACTAGTAAAAACGAAAACGATACGAGAACTTTCGGCACTAGTATGCGGTGAAACAACAGCTTTACGAGTAAAGAGCGGAATTCTAGTAAACGGCGTTCCATAAAGCGGAACGTCAAGATTCAGTCAAACTGTTGCTCACAGCGGTAAATCTCTGTTTTTAACACGTCCAAACTATAATGTGCAAAGATCATGTGAAGTCCGCAAAATTACCAGGTTCGGTTGGATTGCGTCCGCCCTTTGGGATTTATACATGGAAGTACGCAAAAGTAGCAATAATGGTTTATTAAGAAAAACTAGGCAGGTACCTGTATGAATTGCTAGGGGAAAGAAAGTAGTTAAATAAGAATCGCATCACATTTTCATGGTAGTTGCTGCAAAGCAACTGATAATGTGTAGTGGCCATGTTTGTCGGTACTCCTCATTGCTTTATGATCAAGTATCTTTACTCAGATTTAGTGCATGTCACTCTCAAAGATGCGCAACAACAGACTGAGCACTGAAGTGTTCAAAACATATCGATAAAGATGCAGGTAACCCTTACATGGTAAAGTGCACGCAAAATCACGCTGCGGAACGAATATCGTCTTTGTATTTTACGAATTTCCCAGCTGGGAGTTTGCATCATCTGCGCAGGGATTTTTACCTGCGCTCGAATGAAGAGCGCACCAATCAGCACGATACATGACATTGTGTGAATGGTACATCACAATACATGCTATCAATGCGATGCACTGTTGAATGTACTACGAAGACAGCTGTACTTCTCGACTTCTCGACTCTCGATTGTGTTTCAGCATTTATAAAAACTTCAGTATGTCCTTCTACGGACCATCATGTTTCCTCAGTAATGTCTGCCTTTTCTGGTACTGGTATAATTGAAAACACTTCATATACTGTATCTCAGTTTCCTAATCACTGTTCGACCGAAGCGAAGCGAAGGTCCTCTATATTCAATCAAAATGGAGATTTTGTCTGTCCCGTCGGTCACGGTACCGGAAATATTCCGTAATAAATAATATAATAAATAAATAATAATAAAAAAAGAAATAAATGAATAATATAAACAACAAAATAGATCGCGCGTCCTCTATATTTTACATAACTGGATATTTTTGTCTGTCCCGTCGGTCACGGTACCGGAAGTATTGCATAATAAATGATAATAATAAATGATAGTAATGATAATAAATAAATAATAATTAAAACAGAAATTGTGGTTAAAACCACTGAAACACCAGATTTACGTTGGTCTATCTCGAGTAAAAACTTGGACTGGGCAAGCTATTGAGCCAACTTTCTCTTTCGCGGTCCTCCAAGCGATCAAAAACAAAAAAGCGACCGTACAGAGAAGGACAGAGCTTGCTTGAATAAGCCTTTTGGTTTAATAGTTTTGAGCCTTGTCCTGTTTCCTGTGATAGTGTGATAAAGGTCAGCAATGCTTTGGTTCTTGGGATGACATGAAACGATGTAGTGAAATAATGCAACCTGCCACTGCCAGGTTGCACAAACACTCTTGACCATCGTCCACAAATCATAATTTATTTCTATGAACTATGAGCAGGTTTACTGCTCGCTTTGGTCCACCAGTGCCCGCAAACAGCGAGTGCACTACCTAGTTATTATCCTGACAAATTCGCTGAAATAAAATGTGCAATAAATGAAATAAAACAGAATCTGTGCTGTTAATACTGCCGTGTAACAAAAAATCCAGCGCCACAGCGCGGCTGGAAAGCGAAACTTCTGCCGGTACAAGGTGCAGGTAAAAAGTCCTGCAACTGTCACCTTTTCCGCCCAACGCAAAAAAACCGGACAAGCGCTGAAACTTAGTTTTACAGAGGAATCATTCGTGCGTACATTACAAAAGGACTTTGCTCGAAATATGCGAACGGTGGAAAACACGGCCACGATTTCGAGCCGCATGTATTTCGGATCTGTCCGCTCGAAATTTTTGCGCATAATGATTTCATTTTTTCCACTCCATTGCAGTGTTTTGAAGAACGAATAGCTGAGTTGGTACGTACATTCATTTGTTTGTCAAAGCAGGCCTTGATTACTGAAATCCCACTTCCCGAGTTCCGAAGAAACTTTAAATTGAAAACCCACCTTTCCTGAAAATATATTCAAAATAATTCCACCAGCCGGTAAACTGTGGATCTTTTTTACAGATATTTTTGTCCTCGTTGAACCAAAAAGCCGATAACGCAAATCTCTGCGCCGAATAACTCAGGACAAATTGTTGTTTTGCAGAATGTTCTCGATTAATTTGTTAAAGAAAGCAGGGGCCTTGCTGCAGCCAGAATTGTTTGTTTTACACAAAAACTGCTACTTGATCCACCTTAAGTCCGCGGCGCTGCAGCCAAATTACATTCATAAGGAAAGGTATCCAGAGAACGGGTTTGGATTAGCCAGAGTAATGACTAAACAAGTTATTTAACTGGTCGCGAAAACAGGTGCGGACAGCGAGCAAAAATTAACTTTGGCTTTTATTTTCCTGTTGTCCTTCCTTCTATGATTTCTTCCTCATTTTGTTTACATATGAAAGATAAAAGAAGCTTTCATCATAAATAAATTTATCCATATCGAATGGGCTGCAGGGAGCTGAGCTGCGTGGTCAGTTGCAAGACTTTTTACTTGCACCTCGTGAGCGCCGGCGCGTTACGCATAGTGTTCAAATTAATTTTGTTGGATACCATTATAATGTAATAAAGCACCCGCCATACTGGATAAATTTGCCGAAAAAATTTAAGCAGTCAAAGGGCGGCCGCCAGTACCTATTGTAAATATGGCAGTATCCTTTCAGACACGATTTTCTTGTCCAGGTAACTAATGACTTGACGGCTCACGAGACACAAAATACCGGCACGACATTTTACAGTAAAAATCAAGCTTAAACTGAACTGCACAAATCAATATGTGTTGTTGCGCTGTATGGTTAAGTGCGGTCGTCCAAAAGACGCGGAAGGACCCTGCGATTTCACTTTGTAAGAATGGAAGCAGATAGCCCATTAAAAACTGAATGACTTGCTGAGAAGTTGTTCTCGTTGTTCCCTAAAGAGCCGGCATTAGACGCATGACGGGCAAGGGTGAACAGCATTGATCGTCTTGCTTGGAAAGGAACTATAGGATAGGGTACGTCAGATCACCTGTAAAATTTGTTTGCTGTAACCGACAGAAGCCGAACAGAAAGACGACACGAATCTAATCATAATTCCGACAGTCTCAATGACCTGGTTAATATTTCCGCTGCAGATGGAGAAGCAGACACGCTGCTGATTACAGAAACACCAGGCGCGCTAAGGCAGGAAATGCTAGCACAGCCTTGCAGTGTACGACGAAGAAGCCGAATATAATAACAGGAAGTGTAACCGGTAACGGGGACTCTGTCGGCAAGCTAGAAAGTTCGAATTCCAACCAGTATGATGCCGTCATCTTACGACCGCGATGCGGAAAATAATGCGCTTTTATTCACGCTTTCGAGGTTGGTGTAAAAGCGCTGTTTTGTTGTTTAAAGTGATCGGCACAAAGTTGTTTTCGAAACGGGGAGAAAGCCGATTGACTTGCTCCTTGTACCTTCTTTCAACGTTCAAGTTTAGAAATCACATACAGTATGCGCGAAAATAACCAGCTGACAGCGAGCCAGGTTCCCTATCGCGCTGATTGGCACTGACAAGAACTGATTTTATTTGATCGCATCGCAACTTCTCTGGATAATTGTGTGACATCTGGGCTAACCAATACATACACATGATTATCTGGAGCAGGCGATTCCGGCACAGCCGAAAGACTGGCATTCCGGTCATTAGACACGCAGACGACTGATCACCTCCAATGAAAAAAAAGATTCCGAGCATTGTGACGATGTTCTTGGTCGGAGATGGCAGGCGAGTTTTAATTGCGACGGGCTGCAATTAAGATCCCGTTACCACCAGGAGCACTTGATGACACTGTCACAAAGATTCTCTGATCTCATGAGTTGTCTCTTGGGATATTTGTACAGTACAGTCGGCACTGACTCAAAGGTCAAGAGATATCATATTTATGTGATCGCCCATAATTATAATTCCAGTCGTCGGCAACCAAAAGAAGATTTAGTTGCCGGCAACCAAAAGTAGCCGGTGCATACAATACCTGTTCCACATAAAACAGTTAAAAATACAACGCATAGACCACAGACTGCAGTTTTAGGACCATCTTGTGACATCTCCGATCCCTCCGATCACTGTATTCTTGCGTTTGCGGCGATGAAATGCCTGTAGTTCCTACGACATCAAGCAGAAGTCAAGGATAAGCCGATGACTGTACTGAATGCTGTCAATCTTGGAACGCTTACAAAGGTTCCCGCCAACTCTCGGAATCTTTGCAAATTATCGGACCAATCACACTGCTAGTTCAGTAGGGCGGGAGTAATAACCGCGGATTCACCAACGATTAAGTACCTCGGTAACAACACTATGACATGTGACTGCATTGGTTAATTAATTCCTGGTGGCACGTGTTACCAGCAGCTCGCCTTACCAACAAGATCCCCACAGACCTATTCCTGTATTTCAAGGAACCAAATTGGTCTATCAGTGGGTAAATTGGCAGTAATCATACAAATTCTTCCCTGCGGGTAAATGAGCCAGAATTATGCGGCTCTTTGTACGGATGCGGTGACTGTGTCGTGAATAACCGCAATGTGATCGGTTGATCAGTTCGGTGGGTACACGTCCGGGTGATGCTTGTTGGATTAGGATATGCTGGTCCATCGCGTTTTTATTTGACAATTCTGTGGCGCTTTATCGGTAACAGAATGCGCAAGCGTTCAGTAGTACATTGTCTGTTGACTTTCGTTGTTTTTGCGTACTGAGTCTGCACTAGCGTGTTCTAGCAACAACGCGCAAATTCTCCTTCTCCTCTTCCACAATGGGACGCGTGAGGGCGAACAAGTAACAAGCATGTTGCCAATCGAATTGTCTCTGCGCTGTTATGACGTTCGCTGCTGTTACAGCAATCTAAATTGTCTACTGTTCGGCATCGGAGATTCTGTGCTGTTCATATTCCGGCAATGAATGGTTGAGCAACAAATTCTGGTGACCTTTAT
>JAQGAU010003610.1:0-12897 GCA_034698045.1 Paramacrobiotus richtersi
ATATTGTTCAAGATTTCGCTTCGGCGAATGTCATCACGCTCCATTATCGAATACCGGGTAACTTTGTTTTATATTTACAGAAGCCGCTGCTGAGTGAACGCGTTGTAGAAGATAAGGACTCTACCCCGCCGGCACTTGCCGATAAACTTGATTTTTTCTCCCGCATCGTCTTCCCTGTCCTGTTCCTTATTTTCAACATACTGTACTGGAGCATTGCTATGTCATTGTGAACGTGCTGGTCTTACAATCAAGGTTTGTTTATTTGGTCAGTTTTCTTATGTTGCGAGCATCCGCAACGGAAATTATCGTGACTGGGCCAAAGTTGTTTAACTGGCCCAAGATTCCGGTATCATGATATACTCTTTAGCGTAGTTTCGTTTATTAGAATGGCTAACAAAAACGAGTCTCTACATGCGGATTTTCTTCACTGTTCACTATGTTAATGTGCTTCTGATTAGTGCGTTTTTCAGATTCACATACTAAGCGGCGCTCAGTGTGCCTCCTACATTTATGCAACACATAGACGATGGATAAAATAATATGGTGCTCGCACATGCTAACGCGCGTATCAACTCAGCGCAGAGTTTTCTGCGGCTTCCCGTTGGTTAACTTGCATTTCTGACAACTGTATCAGTGCACTGCTCCAACCGGCAAAACATTCCTACGAAACAGTCTCGCGGCCTTCGTTTGTCGGTCACAGACACTGTCGGTCATCTCATCTGTCCGGCTTACAGCGCCTCCCAGCTCGTTAATAACCGCTACCTAGTAATCGATTTCAAACTTAACACAACCTTTGCCTTTGCAACTTTAGCACCAATCCGGTTGCAAACTCGTGGGGTCAACGTTTGTATTTTGCTGCCTTTGCGGCCTGCAGTCTGTTATACAACATGGAGATACACAAATTTTCATGTATTAGCTTACCGCCCGAATGTTAGCCAGGCGTTTTTGCTGCCCGTTCGCATTCATTGTCTACACCAGAAATCTAGATTGCGCTCTAAAGATTAGCTGCATATTCTGCTTACTGGTTACAGCAACAAACCACTGTTTGACTGATTACATTGGCTTTCTTTTCTTCAGTTTCTTGTGGTTGCAACTGCTAATGTTCGGCAACATGTCCTTGTCAGTGCGGTAAATGTTGCTTTTGCCTTACTGTCGTTCATACCGGTCTTCAGGAGTTTCCCAAGCGTGACGTCTACACAAAAGAAAACAGGTTTGCCTTGGAATGGTCGTAAGTAGTCCTCGTCTTATTCACCGTCACGCTAGAAAAACGTATCTTCGACATTATGCATAAGACTACATGCATCTCCATTAAAAATCTGAGAAGACAGTCGACAGACGTTATACTACTGATGCCCCGAATTTCCTATAGCGTAATTGTATGCTGTTACTGCTGTACTACTTTATATTGTATGCAGGCTAGAATCATGAAGAGCGGAATTGTTGTTGCGTGTGCCGGATTACTGGTGCTCTTCGGATGCAGCTGGACTTCTGCCCAGTATGTAAACTAACTGGCGAAGTGAACCACTATGTCGAATTAGCTTGCAATCCGGCATTCACGTAACTGTCGCAAAGCGGCTCTTTTACCGTTGTAGTGTAGGCGGCCCTAAGCATCATTTAGAACAGCGAAGTGCTGGTTTTCGTACCTAGCGAACGTACTAAGCATCGTACTTCGCTAGAGCGGGCCTTTACACATGCCGGCATCGATCCATAACGTGTGTGACCTTATGAGGTGGTAGGAGTTTGTACCTGGACATAGTAAGCGCTTAGTGATACTGTTTGCAGCCGACCATCGGTGTTACTAACTAACTAATACATTATTTCACTATTATTTAAATACGGCACTGGACCGCCAACACTAGACCGGCGAGAGAGCCGTCGTCCGACAGTTACATGAAAGCCGGATTGCAAGATAATTCGACATAATAGTTTTAAAAGTAACCGAATAGCAACTAACACTAATAGAAAGTGAATGCGTCTTGGAGTTCTGAATTCATAACAACCATTGGCAACACAGAAATCGAGTCCGGGGACGCGGAGGCCAAATATTCACAGAAAAGGAGATGCTTGACATGTTGCTAGAAAATTATGAGCGCACGATCCGTCCAAACACCACTAGCGGCACAGGTAAGCCGGCCACACGACTGTAGTAGTGTGTAGTTCTACTAGTGCACAGGCTTGTAAGCTCTTCAATTGCTGATCAATTTGTAACACAGGAGTTCAAGTGAAAGCAAATCTACTGATACGGGGCATCAGCAGAGTGGACGATACAAATATGGTATTCGACAAAGGCCGGTTCTTTTAAAACCGTTGCAGACATATCTTTTCTGCCTACAGGAATACTCTTTACAATTAACTTTCCGCGAAGAATGGAACGATGACCGACTCGCGTATGACGACGGTGGCTATCACGAGTATCTGGTGGTTCCTGATCCTGATCGGCTATGGAAACCGGACATTTTCTTCCAGAACGAGAAATCGGCACATTTCCATAATGTGATGGTCCCCAGTAAGGCTAGTTTTATTTAGAAACCCACGTAGAACAACATAGGTCTCTCAGTGCCATTTAAATATATATTGACAATGAGACGCGCGTCTTCAAGTTTTTGCTTCGGATGTCCTTTCAAATAAAGACTTACTGTATGAAACTGTGGCTTGTATTTTGTGCACATTTTCAGATCGGCTGGCTCGCCTCTATCCTAATGGCGACCTTATGACGAGTACACGGTCCGTTAGCTTTAGGTTGCAAAATCAGAATAATATAATGGTTGCATTTGTTTGATGTTTAGAATATCGCTGGTGTTGGGATGCCCAATGAATTTACGCCTGTTCCCGATGGATCGACAAGTCTGCGAAATCCGATTTGCTAGTTGTATGTCCGCTGTAGAACACTCAAACATTTCACAACCACCAAGAATTTGATAGCGCATCAACGCCAATGAGATCAGATGTCAATGAAACACAATTTGCACATGTGAACAAACACAGAAACTAGTAAAACTTCTGCTGCATTTTAGATGGATCCACAAGCAGGGATATTGAGCTGGCGTGGAAACAGTCACAAGATGCCGCATTTTATCCCGCCCAGTTGGCACATGACCTTTCCATGCCGCGCTTTAAACTTGTCGGACGTAAAGTTGGCAACTGCACGGCCCACACAACCACAGGTACAGACAACGTTTCGACACTGTTCTGTTTTAAAACAAACGTACTTGTATTACCAGGGTCATACAGCTGCTTGAACGTCTCCTTGTTCCTCGAGCGGAGCGTCTCCCCCTACATTGTCAAGTTCTACATGCCAACAGTAAGAAAATGAAAATTGTATCAAGGAACTAATACTTGCAAGTACGATTTCCATCCGCAGATGATGTTGGTGCTCGTTTCCTGGATATCCTTTTGGCTGGATCCGGAAGCCCTGACAGCGCGCATTCTGCTGGGCATCATGACTCTTCTGGCAATGTCAGAGTTTAGCGTACACATCAGCTCACAAATACCTCCAGTGTCCTATACAACAGGTACGGTTTCCTTACCATAAACCTTTGTGTTGCGAAACATCTAGAGTGTATTGGTTTCAGCCGTCGATGTCTGGTCCGGTTTCTGCATGACTTTTCTCTTCCTGACCTTACTGGAACACGCAGCCGTCAACTTTCTAAACAAAAAGAACAGAGACAGACAGCGTCGAATGGCGGTCGCTGATCCCAACGCTCCCGCTGCGGTAAGTGTAAGGCTAAGAATTCCGAAACGATGATTACGAAACCGACTTGCAAGTGTGAGGCAAACGGATAACGTTTTTGATTATGAACTACCATTGCAGAAGCCGCTCTTGGGCCAATTCGTCATCGTAGAACACCGCTTCCGCCTCGTCGACACTGGCCGATAAGCTGGACTTCTTCGCCCGCATTGTCTTCCCTGCCGTCTTCTTCCTTTTCAACATATTCTACTGGAGCATTTCTCTGTAAGCTTTCTCGCTTCATGACTTAAGATCTTGCTTGTTGGTTGATTCGCTTCTGTTTCGTACAGCGGAAGTGTTCCGAACTGGCCTTTGGAAGTTTAACTGGCCCAAGACAATCGCTATTGTACCGCATCCACCATGTCGCCTGGTCGTGGACCTAGGCATGCGGCTGATAAAGAATTTAACATGTCGCGGATTTAATACGCTCCATATAAAGTGTGCGTAGCTCGGCCATGTTCTAAAAATGTTAATTGGCTGGAAAAAAAATCAGATTTTTTATCAGAGTTGTCAGATAGTACGAAATTCACGTTATTTTCGGTACACCTGTGTGTAGTCGGCAGGAATGCTTTGTTCCAATGATTTATGTTTGGAAGACTTTTCAACTTGTACCATAACCTGTTTGTCCTATGGTTAAGGGATTCACCGGGCAGGGAAGTGAACTCGACTCAACAAGCAGCACGCACAATACACCATACAAAAGCTAATTATATAATATGGCTTTAATAGCACATATGGTTCGGCTCGTCACCAACCTCTGATTAGTTATTTGCGCCTGACCATTGTTGAGTTAATTTCTGGGTATACTGTACTGTACAACGACCGCTTGTCCTCCAAGAGATCTTAACAGCTGACTTCAGATTAACAAGAATTACCTAGCTCAATGGTCCAGTCCAGTTGTGTAACAGTGGTTTATGCCGGGTTCTTTGCTGACTTCGCGGCATGTTTAGTCATATATGCATATTACCTGCAAAACGCAGCATGTTACAAAGTTTCCGTGGCTTACCACGCTACACGATTGTAAGACATTGCTTCTGTTGCTCGCTGCATTGTCAATACTAGAAATCTAGATTCCAGCCGGTAGATTACCATGAAACACAGCTGCATATTCTGCTTACTGGCTACAGAAAACAACCCCAACTTTTGACTGATTACATCGGCTTTCTTTCATGTGGCTGCAACAAGTTTCCTCAAATGCAGATGTTCGGCAAACAAGTCGTAGTCAGTACGGTAAATGTTAAGTAGGCTTACCGCCGGTTGGGCCGCTGCTGATCAAGTACGAAGGATTTCCCCAAGCGTAACGTGTGCACTTGGACCAAGGGAAAACAGGTTTGCCTTGAGAATGGTCATAACTGACTAGTTTCTTCTTCGCTGTCACGGTAGAATAACGTGCCTCGACATTTATGCAAAATTACATATGTTGTTACAACTCGTCTTAAAAACTTCATGTTCTCTGCCACTCCGCGTAGGCTGTCGACAAATGTTCTACTGATACGCCGAATATCCTACAACGTTATTTTGTTCATGTTTTATCCAGATTAGAATCATGTTGTCCGGAATGATATTCACGTGTGCCGGGTTACTGGTGCTCTTTGGATGCAGCGGGAGTTCTGGCCAGTACGTAATTGATAAGTAACCGGATAATAGAGTAAACGTTTAATAACGTAACTGCCGCTCTAAGAGGAATTTCCTATCAGAATGACAGAATCAAAATGTATGCTTTCGTGAACATTTTATACGACACACCAGAGAAGAGAACAACTTTCCGACTGATATCTTCTAATTCACTGTTGTGAACTACAACTTGTGAGAATAACAGAAGGAGGTTCCGTCTTTAAAGTTCTTAGATTCATAGTATTAGTGCCTACTGTTCAATATAGAACCCGGTCCGGCGGACGACAACAGTTTTCCGAAAAGGAGGTCCTTGATATGTTGCTGGAGCCTTATGAGCGCCAGATCCGTCCTCCGACCCCCAGCGGCACCGGTAAGCCGGTCACGTGGTTTATTTCACGTGTCTTATAAACATTCGATTATACTTGTCAAATTGCACTACAGGAGTTCGCGTGCAAGCCAACCTGTTGATCCGGAGCATCAATAGAGTGGACGATATAAATATGGTACGGGATAGTACGCATTTTATTTACAACCAACAAAGACATTTTTTTCTTTCTGCAGGATTACGCTGTACAAATGACATTCCGCCAAGAATGGACTGACGACCGGCTTGCTTATGATTCCAACCATACATATATATCGATCCCTGATCCGGATAAGCTATGGAAACCAGACATTTTCTTCCAGAACGAGAAAACCTCACATCTCCATAATGTGATGGTCCCCAGTAAGACCGAGTTCAGTTAGAAATTCATTGTGTTTTAGGGCTTTTTAAATGCTGATTATGCCAGTGCATGACGAACTATTCTTTCTGTATCGGATCTCGTTTGATGTGACGAATTACTGTACGTTGTTTCGTGCTCATTTGCAGATCAGATGGTCCGCGTCTATCCTAACGGCACCATTTTCATGAGCACCCGGTGTGTCCAGCTTCCGCTGCTCTTGCACTGTCACAGTAATAGAATGTTGTCTGTTTAGGATTTCAATGGTACTGGCATGCCCAATGGGTTTACGCCAGTTTCCGATGGATCGACAAATCTGCGAGATCCGATTCGCTAGCTGTATGTTAACTGTACATAAAACCACCAAGAACATTGCATCCATAACATGCTGATGAACTGACCTTGAAATCAACTCACACCATTAGAACATAAACGGTACAACTAAGGCTGTTGTTTTATTGTAGATGGATACACAAGCGAGCATATTGACCTGGTGTGGAAACAATCACCCGACTCAAAATATTCTCCCGTCCAACTGGCGCCCGGCCTATCAATGCCGCGCTTCACACTTGCTGGGCATAAAGTAGGAGAATGCACAGCGCAAACAGCTACAGGTAAACCCGACCTTTGGAACAGATTGACCGTGAGTGCAGTTTTAGACCCACATGTATTTCACCAGGAACCTATAGCTGCTTGAAAGTTTCCCTCTTCCTCGAACGGAATGCCTCATACTATGTTGTGCAGTACTACATTCCAACAGTAAGAAAATACAGTTACTGTATAAGGTTAAGTAGCCGATATTTTGAGGTCACGAATTTCTTGTACAGATGATGTTGGTGATTGTCTCCTGGATCGCGTTTTGGCTGGATCCCGAAGCCCTTACAGCGCGAATTCTGCTGGGGATGCTGACTCTTCTGGGAATGGTGGAAATGAAAGTGTCTATCACTTCTCATATGGCTCAAGTATCCTATACCACATGTACGTTTCGTTAAGTTACAAATATTTTGCGTTATCAAACATCAGGTGTTATTTCATTTCAGCAATCGATATCTGGAGCGGCTTCTGCCTGACTTTCATCTTCCTGAGCTTACTGGAACACGCAACCGTCAACTTTTTAAACCAAAAGAACAGACGTCGGATGGTGGCTGCCGATCCCAACGGTTTCGCTGCGGTAAGATTTTCCGAAATTCCCGATGTGTACCATTCAGATTATCATTATGTTTTCATGTGGGATTATCAATAATCGAATATTTATCATTTCCTTTACAGAAGCCGCTGCTGGGTGAACACGCTGTCGAAGGTCACCGCTCTGCCTCGTCGACACTTGCCGACAAGCTGGACTTCTTTTCCCGCATCGTCTTCCCGGCCCTGTTCCTCCTTTTCAACATACTGTACTGGAGCATTGCTTTGTAAGCGCATTCAACGTATACCAAGGTTTTGTTGTTTGGTTAATTCTCTTTTGTTTCGTGTAGCGGAAGTGTTCCTGACTGGCCAGTTTAACCGGCTCCGACTATCCATATCGCCACACATTCTGAATGCTGCATTTTAGCTGATTTTAACATAGAGTTGTAGATTAACAACGCTACGGAAATATTCTCCACGTTGTGTTTGTTGCCTTGCGGCACGTTATATTGTCATAAATAAACGAAATCATTATCTTGATGCGAAGCCGTTCGTTAGTGTCAAGAGAATAAATACATGGATTACTCTATCTATTTTTTGTTTACTGTTTATAGAGTAAGCAATGCACTTGTTCGCTTACTCGGTTCCCTCGTGACGCGCACTAGCGCTGCAAACACACATGTGATTGCGAATACAGTAATTCGATATTCTCCTCACTCTGGTTTGGCCGGAGATGCGGTGCAGCACCAGAATAATCTGAGTGTGCAGCAGCTGAAAAAACCGTGCTTTAAGAAGAATATGCTTACATTGTCACAGAAATGGTTCAGTGATAATGTGATAACTCCAGACGTGATAACTTACACCGCTTGGGAACGCGGGAAGCCGCTCTCGATTGATGTAGCCTGCGTGGATACTTTGTGCAATTCGTATGTGGACCGTTCTTTTCAGAAAGCCGGCGCAGCAGCAGAACTCGCAGAACAGAGGAAGTACGTGAAGTACGCTTTCCTGGAAAACCGGTACGTCTTCACGCCGGCAGTTTTCGAAATCTACGGTACTTGGGGACAAGGCACCAAAAGGATAGTCGACAAAATCGGAAGAGATCTCATCGCCATCACAGGAGAACCGCGTTCAAAAGAGTTTTTACGACAGAAATTGTCCATGTTAATGCAAAAGGGAAATGCCCTTTGTGTTCTGGGTACAGTACCAGATTCTGTCGGCCTAGATGGGATCTTTTTGCTGGGTTAATCCTGTTTTTCTAACGGAATGAGTGTGTGTGTACACGTGTGATTCTATGGCACAGCAATAAACACGTACAACATACTGAAAAGAAGGAACAAGACAGGGACCACACTGCGCGAGATGATATCCATCTTATCAAGAATTGACGATGCAGACTGCAAAGCGTTGTTCTTCTACGGACAATGATTGCCTTCTCCCAGCAACGTCTTGTATACGTGTTAATGAAATACACGGATATTGATATTGAGCTCTGCGTGATGACATTCGCATAACGAATTTACAAACAATGTGATCGATAAATTCGTAAACATCGACTGAAAACCTTCGCGTTTCCTAACCGCAGAGGAACCGTTTGGATCGACGGACGTCATCTTACGTTGTCTATCTTTGTTCCTTTTGTTTAAGAAGTTGACGGTCGTTTGTTCCAGTACTAGGAGAATGCACTCGCTGGTTGCGGGCACTGAATGACCGAAGCGAAGGAAGCACTTACTGAACATAAAGCAAAACGAGTTGCAGAAACAAAAAAAAATATTATAGACTTACTCAACCAACCAGCCAAATACCTTAAGAAATACGAAGTGTGAGTTAAAAACCGGCATTAACTGATTCAAAAATCTGAGTAAAAGAAATGATTTTCTCTGAAATTTTTGTAAAAGAAATTTTTGTGACCACAGGCCGGTGAAGGCAGCATTATGATTATTTGGCATTAGTGGGCTTGCCCCTAGGATGTGTGCAAGCACGGGTGGATGAAGTGCTACTTAGTCCGAGTATACTAATAATAATAAAGATAAAGAAAATGAAGACACAAATAAAAGCAAAAAATTATAATTAATAAATAATTAATATTAAATTAATAAATAAATAATAATAATGCTCGACCGACCTAATGGCAGATACATGTCGAAATCCATTAGAGCTGAGTATAGAGGACCTTCGCTCCGCTTCGGTAGAATATCAAGACGATGGAAGCCAGGCAGAAGTCGGTCCTGTCCATATTGCAATTACCGGAATGGTTACCGAAAGGTCCGAAACAGAAAATCGGGGGAAACGCAAACCTTTGAAAGCAAGTGGTAGCTGGTATACTATAAACTTAAACGTACGTACTTGCCGGGCAGAAACAAGTGTTCGAACCTAAAACAATATTCAAGCCCATCCGTTTGGTTAGCAAGAGCGAGTCGTCTGCATGCGGCTGTTATTTAACTGGTATAAAAGGGTACTTCAAATTCAGCGGAACCAGTGGTACTCTGTGTACCGCCCACATTTATGTACCACATAATATGTACGTACATATTATATGCACGTATTAGCACTGTACAGAGTTTACTGTGCAATCCATTTGACTGTTATGAAAATCTGACATTAACCAGTCAAATCCGGGACAGCTGCTGATTTTCCTGACACAGGATTTTACGAATGGTTCGGCACGTTACCAAACAGTTGTACGTCTGGCCACTTTACTCGACTGGAAACTCTTTCAGCTCGTTAATGACCGCTACTATTCCAAAAGAACTTAATAGTTGATTTCTTGATTTTGAAACTAACACGGCTTTTGAAACTCAGCAGCTTCAACCCGGCTTCGAAGCCGTGGCCTATGTCGGTTCTTTCCCGACCTTTGCGGCATGTTTGCTTAGAGCACTCAGCCTCAGCACTGTATATAAAACGCGGCTAGCTGTGGAAACTTTTCATGCATTAGCTTAGCACAGAAATGTTAGCGCTGCGTTTTTGTTGCCAGTTCGCCCATGCATAGCACAGGAAATCAAGATTGCGCCCGCGAGATTACCATGAAATCCAGCTGCATATTTTGCTTTCTGGTTACAGATCTAGACACAAGCCCAGCTTTTGACTGATTACATCAGCTTTCTTATACATGTGCCTGCAAAAACAGTTCACTTAAATGCAAATGTTCGGCGGCATGCCGCTGTCAGTAAGGTGATTGCTGAGCTGGGTTTGCCGTCGTTCAAAACGATTTTAACCAAGTACGAAAGATTTTGCCAATCGTGACGTGTGCACTTGGACTGAACAGGTCTGCCTTGAGAATGGTCTTAGGTGTTTGACCGTCTTCTTTGAAGTCACGCTAGAAAAACCGCCTTCACCACACAAGATAATTTACGTACTTTACTGTAAAGCGCCTTGAAGTGAATGTCCGCTGCACCTGGACAGCCGGTAGACGTTATACTAATACATCGAATTTCCTTTAACTGTATGCTCTAATGTACTCCTTAATGTTTTATGCAGACTACAATCATGAAGACCGGAATGATTTCTACGTGTACCGGATTACTGGTGCTCTTTGGATGCGGCTGGAGTTCACTGTTTGTGAAGTAAGTACAACGTCTGTGACCATGAATATAGAGACTAAGCGAACGAGCATGCGTCTTAGGAATTCGTCCAATGATAGTGTCTATTGTCACTACAGAAACAAGCCAGGCGGAGGATCCCGACATCGTTTCACAGAATGGGAGATTCGTGAAATGCTGTTCGAAGGTTATGACGGAAGAGTCAGTCCTCAGACCGCCAACGGCACCAGTAAGCAGGTCACGTAATTTATTTCCCGAGTCTTCTAAACATTCGTATGCTTTTCAAATTGTACCACAGGAGTCCGCGTGCAAGCAAGCCTGCTGATACAGAGCATCGCGAAAGTGGACGATAGTGATATGGTACTCGACAGAACGCATTTCATTTATGGCAGTTGGAGACATTTTTCTTTCCTGTAGGATTACGATATACAGATGACTTTCCGCGAAGAATGGAACGATGACCGACTCGCGTACGATGACGGTGGTGCTCACGAGTATCTATCGATTCCGTATCCGGATCGCATATGGAAACCGGACATCTTCTTCCAGATCGAGACATCGAGACGTTTCCATATTACGATGCTCACCAGTAAGGCCGGTTTCAGTTCGAAACCTGTATATGACAACATGGTCTCTTATTGCCATTCGTATTCAAGCACATGCTGAGCGAACCTTTGGTTTTCTTGCGGATCTCTCGTTGAATGAAGAATTACTGTATGTTGTTTTGTGCCCATTTTCAGATGAGACGGCTCGAGTCTATCCTGACGGCAACATTTCCATGAGTACCCGGTCTGTTCAGCTTCTGTTGCTCTTCCACTACCGTTATACGACAGTAATAAAAGAGCTGTCTGTTTAGGTTATGGATGGTACTGCCTTGCAAAATAGGTCTACATCTGCTTCCTATGGATCGACACATCTGCGACCTCCAATTTGCTAGCTGTATGTATGCTACAAAACCGTCAAGAACATTGCGTAGCCACCACACGCCGATGCATTATGCATTGGACATGGCAATCCGATCAAACTTTCGCACCATAAGTACATAAATAGTACAACGTCTGTAAGACTTTAGCTTCATTGTAGATGGACCCAGAAGCGAGTATACTGACCTGGTGTGGAAACAATCACCCAATGCCACATATTCTCCCGTCCAGTTGCCCCCGGACCTATCGATGCAGGGCTTCACACTTGCCGGGCGTGAAGTAGGGGAATGCACAATTCCCAAAGGTAAATACCAACTTTTCAAAACCATTTGACTGAGGGTACAGTCGTGGACCCACATGCCTGTTTTTCACCAGGAATCAACAACTGCTTGAAAGTATCGCTCAACCTACAACGGAATGAAACGGCTCCTACTACTTGAAAGTGTTGCAACGTTTTTCGTCTGTTTTGTTGTTCGTGGGCTGGAAAGATTTGTTTAGTTAGAATCTGTTTGTCACGTCCTCACCGCTAGCTCCCTCTTTATTAACTGACTGATTCGTACAACCAAGCTCTATCTAATCATTATAATATGTCGTGGCCGAAAGGTCATGGTTGCCACCCGACACCTTCACCAGTTGGAAAGACATCCAACTTCAAAAACTACGAAAGTCAACGACCCTTAAAAACTTAACAAAAACAAAATTAACAAATCTCGAAATAACATTAGGTCGTTTTTGATGTATTATATTGCTCTTGTTCTGCCTTGCTTCTGGTCAAACGTCCGATCTACTAAGCGGAGTATTCAGTTATATCACGTTTGATATAGAGCGCTGCTCCTGGTCAAACATTTATTACGGATGGTGGCGAAGCAAGACAGCCAACTTTTAACGTTATTTATGTTTTACCTTGCTTCGATCGGTCAGACGCTTCCAGTAGTTTCGGTATTTTAGTTTGATCCAGGTCGGACATTCCTGATATCAAATGTAAACCCACTATAATGATATTATTTTGTCCTGATTCCGGTCAAACGTTGATCCAATACGCGTCAAAACACTAGCTCGTTTTATTTTCGCTTTGCTACCGGTGAAGCATTCAACGGTTAGTATAAAATATCTCGTGGTAAAGCGTTCATATTCCACTATGCTACCAAACTGCAGCAAAATGGACAGTTTTTCCTTGTATTACAGTCGTTTCGTCCTGAAGCGGAACAGCCAGTTGTTTCGTGTTGATTCAGTTCGAACTCTTGGTATCGAAA
>JAQGAU010003611.1:0-12894 GCA_034698045.1 Paramacrobiotus richtersi
GGGCCAGATTGATATTTCCAATATTTCTGCCCGCTGGCTATAGGCAAAAAAAATTTTCCTTTATACTTTCGGTTATTCTCACGAAAGATGCGCATGTTTTTCACCATGTCCTTGTTAGATTATGCAGCAGTGCAGTGCAGCACTGCTTGTACGTACAAATATTGCGAAATCTTCAATCTACGCATTTCGCACATACCGCGTACTCGTTTACACCTTATAATACTTTTTGATGGTCCATCATTTTTTTAATACAGAACGTATTAAAACATCACACATTTCCCGGTGTAACACATTAATATTCGTACAACATATTACAACAATTTTAATTATATTTGCCGAACATATTAGACCTCGTAAACACACGTTATTAGCTTTTAATTTGCGAAATCTTAACTTTACAGTCTAATATATTTCGAAATTTTGGAGCAACAGCTGTTGAGCTTAAGCGGTATATTATGTTCTTTGACTAGTCCGTTAACCGCCGACCGCCAGTTTTTCAGCAACTGAACGGTTTTTTAACCAGAAAAACGGAAATCTGCATGGCTTCCGGGCAGTTGTATTTTACCGTATTACGCGAAGATAACGCGCTGGATCAAAAGTTTACTCTGCAAAGCATAACGTACACTATTGTCTAGTTGCAATGAATCACCAGAATTGTAAGCTTCGCGTAAATCACAGCAAGTTCTTAATTAATAACGATTCTGGAAGGTACCTGCTTTGCCGTATGGCCAACCGCTTACGGGTGGTTCTATGGTACCAAGACAACAGTAACCCAGCGAAGGGCCACCGCGACAAGCCATGTCATTGTTTCACACATCGCAGCCGTTCTTCAACAAACTAAACTTTCAAGTTAAAGAAAACGTTCTAAAATCCCCTCTAACGAATGGTAAGTATCCGAAACTCATTCCCCCCCATATGTATGATAAAGTACCAAGGTCCCTGTCATGTTTAGCCGTGGATTCAGCCCGATTTCCTCTCGAGCAGTGCTCCTTCGTCCCGTCCTGCAGGTCCCTCTAACAACAATGATCTCGACGTTTCCTCCGATACGGACTGCCAGATCGTGGCCAGTACGGTACCTCCGTTGGGGAAGAAACGCCAGAATCATTCCCCGAAAGATGGACGTTCAAAGAAGCGTAAGAAAGTGGAGGATGGGGGAATAGCGAGTGCGCTGTGGATCGACAAGTATCTGCCAAAATCGCAGGTAAATTACCGTCAAAATTCCTCTATTTTTCTTCATTTCCACTGTGCTAGTCCTAGAAGTATTTCAACATTGTAGATTTGTTATAATAATGTTTCTGAAAATTTTTGCTATCGTTTAGACGTTTTTATTTGCAGTTTTGACGTTTCTGGATTTTTGGTGATCTGTTTGTTCGATAAATCTTGATTTTTACTGTTTTCTACGACTAACGGTCTGGTTATAAAAAAATGAACGGCTATTGGATTTTTAGGCGGATCTCTGCGTCAAAAAGAAGAAACTGAAAGAAATTAGCAGCTGGATGGAAAATATGAAGGTGAGTCGGTGTGTATCAGGAAATCTGTTTTATTTTTCTTTCATTAATTTTTCTGCTTTTCCTTTTATTTTCCTTGGTTTTTGAATTTTTCCTGACTTTTAGGTCATTTTTCTTAAAACTAACAAAAGAGAATATTGCTTCACAGATAAGTTATTTGTTTAGAATAGTATTCTACAAAATAAACCGATATAATGCTGTTAAAATAACGAAAAATGTATTTTTTGGTGTTTTACGACAAAATCCGACGTTTCCAGAATGCCAACTTGTCGCGCGTGTTGGTGGTAACGGGTCCGCCAGGCTGCGGTAAATCCACCGCCATCCGTATGGTCGCGCAGGAATTATCCCTTAAAACGACGGAGTGGGAAAGCCCGGTGGTCCACTACGTTCAAGATCAAGGTTTAACCACAAAATCCATTTTTTTAAAGAATTAAATCTGATAAATTAATTTGAATATGTTGGTAGTTTTTTATTTAGAATACTGTCTTGCATTGTCATTCCTTAAAATATGACAAAAAATATGGTATGCTTTAAAGTACATTCATACATAAATTAAAAAATTGTGCAAAAATTTATATTAATTGTTTTTGATGTATTGTTGTAAATTTCTAATCACATTGATTCGTTTATAGTTAGATTTATTTGTAAATGCATTTTATTATGTTTATTTTATTAGTTCCATAATAAATAAATTTGGAATATGGATTTTAATTTGGTAAACACATGTAAAATACGAACATAAGTCTGTAGTACATACAAATGGAATTTTTACGATATTTTTTTTTATAGATAACGCGTTTTACGAATCGTCTGAATCTATCTTTTCCAACTTCCTTCTACGCTCATCCCGGTACGGTAAACCGATGATATTTGATACCGCGGATGACACCGATTCAACCGAACACGGCTCAGTGATCCTCGTTGAGGTAAAACATTTCAAGAAAATCATAAAATGAGCAAAGTGCCAAATACAATTATGAAAAAGTAGCTGGATCAGTCTAATTGATTATTTTTGGATCAGTGTTTTTTTAGATAAGATTTATATCACTTTTTTAATATTGTTATTTATATTATTTTATTTTATTTATTTTTTATCATGTACAGTTATTGATTTATCTTTGTTATGGTTTTTACTGTTGATTTAGAAATTTTTTTTTTATATAAAGTAATATTTTTCAGTACACGTTTTTAATAAAATACAGATTATTGCGTTGGTTTGCAGGATATGCCAAATTTCTGTTTTCGGGAGCCGGAGAAATTTCACGATATTTTAGAGTACGTCGTGCGGCGATTTCCGTGTAAACGATTCTTCTGGCAAAATGTATGCTTTTTTTCTTCAGTGTATTTGTCCGCTCGGCAGCCACCGGTGTGGTGTTTATCCTAACGGAGAACAATGCGAATAATTCGCAGTTTTGGCGTCTCTTTCCACCGGCTCTGATGGCCAGACTGAACATCACAAATATACGGTAAGTTTTACATTTTTCGTTGGATTTTCTTACTTTATTTTGTCTGAAATTTATCTTTCGAATTAGTTTTAAAAATTTTCTCTAGAATTTTGTTTGCTAGAATTAATTCCATGGTTTAATCATTTTCTGTTTTAGTTTTATTTATTTATTATTTATTGGTATTTCTTTTATTTATTTTTATTTTGTGGAATTTATTTTTTTCCCCGTTAATTTATAATTTTTAAAACGCTTTCTGAACGTGTGCTTATCGAAACCCTCTTCTCCAGCTTCAATCCCATCGTCAAAACCTCCGTGAAAAAAATCCTGACAAATATCCTCAAAGCAGAATTTCCGCAGGTAAAAATTGTGCTTAACCCATCGCAAATTGCATTAGTTCATTAACAGCACGTTTTCCAGGGTAAAGACTCGATTTTAAACCCAGAAACACTGGAAGATATAGTGGAAACCGCCAACGGCGACATCCGCGGTGCTATATCAGCACTGCAGTTCGCCGTCGAGGGCAAACGACCGGAAGGGAAGAAAAAAGCCCAAATTGCCCAGGAAAAAGGTTTCTCCCACCGAGACACCAGTTTACTGCTATTTCGAGCGGTGGGACGGGTTTTCTATGTCAAACGTAGGTGTACAATTTGCGGTTGCACAGTCAGGCGAATTTTTGCTCATTATGATGTGAATGTTGAATTCTCGATGAAATTACAAATTGTGATAAATATTTTCATTTTTTTCTTTATTGGGAATGTTTTCGTACATTTTTTATGATCGTAATTCGATAATCATACAGAAAAATTAAGTTAGAATTAAATTAATTATGATTAGGATGATTAGAGAAAAATTAGTTTAATTAATTAAAAATTAAATTATTTATGATTAGGACGGTTAATTGTCTAAGAAATTGATCGGCCTAATTATAAAATTGAAAAAAAGTATAATATGATTTAAAAAAATTTTTTTTAATTTAAAAATGGTAGTTTTTGGTCGAAAACATGTGGATTACCGGGAAGATGATTGATACAGGGAACGTAAACGAGCCCCCCATAATAACCGGCCTGCCGACTTCCCAGGCGGATCATCTCCGCTGCCCGTTGACCTACATACCCGAAGAGATTGCGGAACGCTGTCCGAGCAATACCAACACCTTTCTGTCGTTTATTCACGGGAATTATCCCTACTTCCTCCGCACCATCCATGATGTGGTGGCCGGGGCCGAGATATTCAGCGTGGCGGATATGATAGATGCCGGCATGGTATGTCCATTAACCACACAGCACTTGCATTGTGGTCATGGAATTGTGTTATTTTTTGTGTATTTTTTGTATTCGTTTTGTATTTTAGTTGTATTTCATTTTATTGTATTTTTTTATTTTTTAAAAATATTGTCAAGACTTATGTTTAAGAGCTTCCGCTTCATAACATGATTTCATTATACACAGATATTATTTATGATATTTTTATAGAACTTTAGCTAGTTCTGACTGTATATTATTAATATTGTTGTCTTTCTTGCGTTAGCGGTTTTTTTGTGGTTAAGCGTTATCACTTACGAATGTTAATGGTATTATTATTGTCGAAATTCTATAATGCATACTTTTTGGTATACATGACCTTATGGCTAGAGAAGCAACATTTTCCGAGTCGTTTTTACAAAAATAACATTACTCGGTGTATATCAAACGTGCATTCGTATATTTCAGTGTTGGTGATGTATTCATAGTAACTAAGTACGGGCACACATCCGCACATACTTATTGTTGGTTTCGGAAGACTTTCTTATTGAATTTTCATATTTGCGTCGATTACAAACTTTTGCTGTTTGTGCAGACGAACTCGCGTGATAAGGTGCGTGATTGTGCCGCGTCGGTGATTATCCGCGGTTTGATGCATTTGAACCGTACGGGAACGGTGGACAAGGGGACGGCCAAGTTTCGGGCCATGGAGAAGCCGCTGCTTCCGGATGTGGAGAAGAAAGCGGAGGAACGCAGACGAGCCGGTTATAATGTCGCTTACGGTACGTCATTAAGATTTTCATTGTGTTTTCTTTCAAAAAACTTTCCTGTGTGGATTTCTCTGATCTACAACTTTTTCTTATTTTTTGATTTAATGAAAATTGCATACGTTCCCGTTCTGTGATTTGTTTTATACTTTTTTTTTTAATATCATACAATTTATATTTTCATATAATTTCATTTAATTTATAACGTTTGTTTTTATCGTGAAATTTTTTTTGAATTAATATCATAGAAATTATATTTTCACGTAATTTATATGTTTTGTTTTTATCGTGAAAATTTTGTGTGAATTAATATGCTATAAATTGTATTTTCATATAATTTATACCATTTTGTTTTTATCGTGAACATTTTCCCGCCGTTAAATATACATACAATTGTAATGAGGAATTTTTATTGATAATTATTGTTGATGTGGTATTATTCTGGTTTGTTGTCGTCTTTTATTACAGTGGGAATGTATGATTTGTAGATATGCACACCACCGTCAATTTATCCGCCTTGTTCACCGAATATTACCCGTTCCTTGGCAAAATCGGCAATTATCCCGGACTAGCAGGTGATCAGCCGGAAAGCTGCATTCTCGAAAGTGGAAGTGACTTTTTTTGCACTTTAGGCACTCGGAAGTACGTCCAGGATATGTGCTTCTTCTCCCCGGGATCTCTCAAGAGGTGTGTTATTCAGAGATATTATTAAACCATTTACAATATGAAAATATTGTTTCGTTTTCAAACGGGTTTTAAATTAATAATATTAATTAAAATTAATAATAATAAAATAATTGTTTTACGTTAAGAAAACCTGCATAGCCAACAGGTAAAACAAAATAGCAAATGTTGTATCACGTCAACATTTCTGTTAATAAACGAAACTATTTTTAAATGAAAAATATTTATATTTTATTATTATATGTATTATTTTTTTAATGAAAGAAGTTCTGGTCAAAATATTGTAAAAATATTCGTACAAAATATCGGTATAAAAAATCACCACTTTCTGCTACGGTGTTCCTCAACCAACGACCATCCTTTTTGTCGCAGAGAAGCGATCAAAGAGGACGAGTTCATGGACCCCGACCCGCCCTCCCCCGGCCCCCTCAGCCAGCCCGGCCCCGCCTCCGCCGCCGTGACCCGCGAGCGCAGTGTCCAGATGATGGCGGATGCCGTGCAGGACATTGACATCTCCGACTGGGCCGAGGATTTCGTCCAGGACAGCAGTCAGCCGGGCGGACACGTGACGTCACTACCGCGTGGTACGGCCGTCGACTGGGTGATTGAAGAGTTCTCCGACGGAGAGTGACTGATTTTCGATGTCTTTCCTCGCCTTTTTTTGCCTTGATTAATGGTTATTCGTTAGTATAGCTGAATCAGGTATCAATTAGTAAATAATTTACTAAATAACTGTATTTAAGTTGAGTCATTAACCGGAAGTTTTTCATGTGTTGGGACATCGAGAGAAGCATATAATCATTAATTTGCTGTTTTAATATCGAGAAATTTTCGTTTTCGTACTAATTCTGTTCCTGATTTAATAGTCTTTCTTCAAGATTTATTTTGTTCAAATTTCATCAGATTTCGATGGCAACTCGGTTCCGCAAACCTCTCTGTACGGTGAAATAAAACAACATGAAACGCCATTATTTTGCCCATTTTTTCCTCCATTTTCTGAACAATCAACCAAAAACGCAGTTACCAAGAGATTGTCGATTAAATCTTAAATTTCCTGCCCGTCCCCCCGCGGGCGGTCGCCCGTTGCCCATTGACCTGGAAGACATATCCCCGCTGCGACAGCGCCCGCATAATATTGACGATATTCAGGCAGTCATCGATGCCGCTGTGATGGCGTCCCGTGTGCGGTAGGGCCAGACTCTCCAGCATCAACATCAATCCGCGCGGATAGTGCCCCACCGAGTCGGCAAAGGAGTGCTTGATGTTGACCCACCGGTCAAAGTACCCGGGGATCGGCAGGTTGAAGTAGGCCGTCTGACGCGCTAGCATCGTCCCCAGATCCCAGTCGCCGCAGGTGACGAAGCAGGATTTGCAGGTGGGCTTTAGTAGACCTGGTTGCCGGAGGACATTGTCAATATTAGAAATTTCCAATTTATGCACGAATTTGTACACATATGATAGTTTAGGAAATTCATCAGTTAATTACTAAATTTACTAAAAAGTTTTACAAGAGGCAATATTTCAATATATAAATGAATATATTTCAAACAAATATTTCCGTTAAATATTTAGAAAATTCATTTATAAATAAATATTATAAAAGATTTATATAGGATTTATGTTTTCTGTTTCTATATTATTCTATAAATGTTTCTGTATTTCTATATAAAATATTTCTATGAAATATTTAAAAAACTTATTTATGAATAAATATTGATAAACTTTGTTTATAACTGAATTTATTATTTATCGACAGTAAATATTTCTTTAAAAAAATACATTTATACTACAATAAATCAAGAAGAAATCCAGAAATCGAACCTGCTAGTAATAAAAAAAGCAGAAGCCACAAAAACATGATTTACATATTCAAAAGTATGCAAAGGACGTTATTCAATTAAACCATACCAAATTTCGTGGAAAAAAACAATGAACACATTTCGTGGAGAAAAACCCCCAACTAAGTCCTAGATTTAATAATTACCAATTTACCATTGGCAATTTCGTATATTTTACAAATAAATACAAATACCTTCAGCTTGCATCCACTGATCGAAAAGTGGTAAAATCTGGTCAAAATGTGGCTTCCCATCAACCATATCTTGAACTATACCGGTTAATTGTGTGCAAAAGGGAGTGAGAGCGGGATTGACGCGCGGCAGAACGTAATGATGGAACGTGGAGACCACTTCCATGGTCTGTGCGTCCACTTTCACACAGGGAAACTCGATGACTTCCTGATTAACGAAAAAAAAATTGTATTTTTTCCACTGGTGAAATAGTTTGTTTATTACTCTCTACTATTTTATAATTATAACATTTTTTTAATGTATTTATTACTGCAAAATTGTAAGTTTTTCTTATAGTGATCAAACAATATTTTAATTCTCAATTTTTCTATTTAATTTCAATTTATTTTTAATATTTTTAATTCACCCATTGCCGGCCATTGGTACTAATTTCCATATCCAGTGCTGACGCAATTTTAACATTATTGTCCTTCTTTCCACAATTTTGTTTGTCAGCCCCAGACAGTTTAGCATATTTATTTTACCAATTTATTTGAGTATTCGACTAACAATTATACGAACAACTATACTTCAACAAATTATAGTAAAATTTTTTTCTTTTCACAATCCCAATAATTGAAAGTTTACATCACTTACACTAGTTACACATAGTCAATTTTACAATTTCAATAATTAAAAGTTATAATAAATGATATAAAGTTTAGCTTAAGAATAGAAAAATAATTCGATCAATTAAATAAATAATTATAATAAATTATCAAAGAATACTAATATTTTCGTATGATAAATTAATAAATTATTTAATCTACTGATAACTGCTTCATCCTCGTTCTCCGCCGCCAGTGGCAGATTTTTCAGATATTATTATTTCAAAAAATACCTGAACATCCGGCATCGGCGTCTTATCACAGGTAGCCTCGAAATCCAGCACTAAAAAGTAGTCAAAGACCTGTGGCGTCAACTGCACAGTCCGCTCCATCCCTTGTCGTAGCCGTTCCCGAAAGATATGACTGGGTTCCACCGGTCTATTCACGACCTCCTCACGATAAGTTTCCGCATACGGCGCTTGTAGCCACCGTTTTCTGCCTCCGTGAACACGCACTGCCGAGGCCAAGGAACGCGCAGGTTGACAACAGTGTTCCAGGTTTCCCAGTCGGGTGAGGATCGTTCGCATCCAGCAGGTTACCGACATTTGGACTGATGGCAGGGTTGGTTCGGCGACGAGTTGTATCTCTTTGGTTTCACAATGAAATCATCGAGGATTATGTCATTCGTGATAAAACGACTGTAGAAAGTAAGTTGTTAACTGAAACTCAAATCCGTGATCAAAGCGTGATCAAATGAGCAATAGAAAGTAACTACCGGCGGTAGACTACCGCCCATACTTTAATATTCGTGACTGCTTCCCGGAGCTGTACTATGCATGACGGTACGCCATGCAGTAGAAACTGCAGTTTTTAAGTTTCTCGACGAATTTCTGAATTTTATGGAAAGCGCTTGCCCAAGAGACACTGTGTTTGTAAAACACAGTGGCTTTTAAAGACGCTGAATACTTTCCTCGAAATAAAAGCGTGCAAGATTCTCTCCACCAGTTTCTTTTGCTTTAACTCCACCCATGTCCTCCTTGAATGTTCTCTGCCTATGGTTTTTTGTGACGTCACTACGTGTTTCTATTGGTTCTGCCATTCTGTCTATCCAACCTGTTGCCCACCTAGGGCGGTTAGCCACACTGCCCTATGGTTACACGACAAAAAAATCCCAATCCGACAAACACAATTTTTCCTTAATCACGCACTTATTAATTATTTTTCACCGTTTATCAATTTGGGAATTTTTATTTTTTTCGCGCTTTCCATAAAAACCACGCAGTATCAAAAAAGTGGCGTGGTTCGCCTCTGGATTTATTTCTCTGAATTCTTCTTCAACATTTGTGACTTTTGCCGTGACTTTGTATATTTTCCATCCATCATTGATTTCACTCCAATTTCTGTGTGTTGATCCTCCGCAACGATGCCTTTCGGGCTGTATTCGTTGCTGGAAGCTGGTCTGCTGTTGGTGAACGCCATCGCCGTGTTGAACGAAGAGCGCTTCTTAAAGAAAAGTATGCATACCATCTTTGTTTCCCTGTTTCATTAACCTTCAGCGGTGATTTCTCATGCAGTCGGATGGGGCCGTGAACACCTCCAAGCCGGAGCCGCGTACTACCAAGGCGCCTACGCACCGCCGCAGTCGACGAAAGCGCAGATTATCAACCTGATCAACTCCGTTCGGACCGTTATGCGATGTAAGTTTGGTGGTATTTTGGTCTGGTGATGTAGTTATTGTGGTGTTCTTGCAGTTCCTTTGATTTTCCTCAACATTATTGCCATCGTGCTGCTCATAATCGCTGGATAATTCCGTGGATCTGTGCGGGTTTTTGGTCGTACTTACGCTGGAGGTTTTATTGTTTTCACACGTTCCATGTTCACAGATTGTTGCTACTGGTTTCGTGTATTGTTGGCGGGTTTTTTATGGATTTTTTCTGATATTGTATAACAGAGGGTTGACTGCGGAAAAGAAGAAGCGATGACAAGAACGAACGCTAATTCAACCGAATTATTGTCATTTATATTTTTGTTCAAGTAACTGCCAGTCGTTAGCGTATGCTTTGGTGACTGCAGATAACTGGCGTAATTGAATTTCTTTATTCACATAAGTACGGGACAATTTCGTCTACACGGTGATTTGTTCCTGATGGTTTATCGACCACAAAAGCATTTTATTTCGGTACTAAAACCAGGTCGGCAGCATCTTCAAACGGTCTGCCCGTGGGACAAAATCGCAGAAGTTGTCCAACGCATCATAAAATCGCTAAAACTTAAAAAACCAAGGTAAAAACAGCAAAAAAATCCAAACCACCGGACCGCATAAAATAAACCATAAAAAAAATCTTCAATTTAAAAACAGAGATAAAACCCTAAAAAAAGCTGCATTAAAACCAGATCAACTACACCCGCACATTCGCCCCAACCCCGCTGTCCGGCAGCGTCCCGGCAAACTCCACGGCCGCATAACTCGTCCCGCCGCCCGTCTCCACCACCGACGTCTCCTCAATCAAACTCGGCGCCGTCTCCTTAACCGTCCGGACCTGCTCCATCTGTACCTCCTCCTCGACGCGCTGCAACAGCTTCATGAATTCATTACTCGTGTTGATGAAGAGCATGTCGCGCCGGGCGATCCGACAGCTCTGGACAATGTTCCGGAGGGTGCGGACGGTGGAGTAGTCGGTGGTTAGGAGGTGGATACCGTTGAAGATGATCGGGGGGAGTTTCTCGTCGGGTGGGAAACGCTCTTCCGGGAGGGACTCCATGGCATCCGCCCCGGCGTAGAGGAAGTCGGGGGCTACCGAGACGCCGTACCTGTCAAGCCAATATTGTGATTTTGTTGGAGTGAATTACATTTTTTTCTATTGTTCGTATTTTTTAAAATTTTATATCAATTTATTTTTTTTTATTTGTATAATATATTTCCATTTTTTCAATATATTTTTTATTAGTTTTATATTTAATTTATTTTTAACATATTAAATATTTGATTAATATTTATTAAGTATTCTGTTAATTTATTATTCTATTTATCTTATTTTTGAATTCCAGCTGACAAGATACGTCTGCTCAGAAATGCATTTCAGTGATTTCACGACAAAACTTCAACGTCATCTTTCCCCGTAAAACTCGAAAACTTCGAAACAATAACTGACGTTTTGCAGTGCGAACTACAGTAAGTGGAATTCATAATTATAAAAACTGTACTGTTAAAGAAAATGAGAATCAAAATCCGATAAATGGCATTTAAAATTTCTTAAAATTCTGACAATGTTGATCATAGTTCATCAAAAATCAATATCAAACTAAATTTGCACACGTTTTTTCAATTTATTTTATTAAATTTTTTGAATTATTTTTAAATTATTTTTTTAAATGAATTATCAATCGTTCAAACATTCGCCCGATATTTTACTATCAACCAGCAATTCCGCACACATTCCCCCTACCGAAACGCCGCCGGGTTCAACAAATCCTTGGCAAAAATATCCTTAAAAAACTCTGCGGACGGAAAGTACAACGCGCTATGCGGGATGACACTGACATCAAACTTGGGCTTGGGTTTATTGGGATCCTTATCCCGCCGGTACGTCCGCTTGTACTCCACAGTGACCATGGGCCGGGCCAATGGGTACACCAACATCAGGATGGAGATGCCAATTCCCAACGGCAGACCGTACTCCACGCCCAGGAACAGACAGAGTAAAAGGGTGGAGAGTAAAGGAATCAACTCCAGGCGGTTGACATGCCATAGATCCCGGAAGATCCGCACGTCAATCATGACGAAGATGGCGCAGATGATCACGGCCGAGAGGGCCGCTTTGGGGATGAACTGCAGGACCGGGCTGAGGACGGACATGGCGATGAGGACGAAGATACCTGCGTTCAGGAATGTCTTCAGCAAAAAATTATTATTTATGTATATTATATTATGTATTAGTATTTATTTATTCATTTATTTTATACATTACTATTTAATTTTTTCATTATAGCACTACAGTATTTTTTTGATTTTGTTGGTCAATTTTTGAACAATTGATATCAAAATGGAACTACACAACTCACTGTGTAAATCTAGTTTATTTCAGGTTATCGTCATCGAAATGTCAAGAAAAACGAGAACAAACTACGCAGAGATACCGATAATTAGAGAAAGATTACACATTACAACAGTGAACCAATACGAACACTAGTTTCAAGCAACTGTCTCAACAAAATTATTTTTTTGGGTAATACGCGTTGAATTTGCGTTGTAGCTCGTCTGTTTGATTTATCTTTTAACTGCAATTTAAAAAAAAATTCAACTAAAAAATGGTCAAATCTATATGCCAAAAACTGCACGAAACAGTCTGAAAACTGAGAAAAAATTACATTAAAAAAATACAAATCATACATTCTGTCTAAAACAGTTCACAAGCAAATTCGCAAGGACCCACAAAAATTGCAACCACAAAAAAAAATATCAACCCCCTTCTGGACGAAGAAATATCATTACTTAAGACAAAAACAAACACCAAAATCATTACTTTACCCCACTTTCATACCTGTAAAAATCCCTCCCATCGGCGTCCGCACCCCGGCCTCCGCGTTCAACGCGGACCGGGAGAACGCCCCCGTCACCGGGTACGACGAGAA
>JAQGAU010003612.1:0-12893 GCA_034698045.1 Paramacrobiotus richtersi
CTGTGCGGTGCCCCTGTGTGCGAGAGGTGCATTGTGCTAACCCGACTGCGCTGCACCAGTTGCTTTTAAGCGGCAGATTGTGCATCACTTACTGGCGCACCGCACTGCAGTCCTCGTACCGGCTGTTTGCCTAATTCCTGACAACGACAGCTGAGAACAGTTACAGCTTTTTGTACGTTTTGTCAGGCTATGTGAATTTCCAACGGGCGCCTCGCAGTCAAGAGAATACGCACCGTGTAGGCAACCCGTTCTGCTGTGTCTTGCTCCGGATACTCCGGATCCCTGCGCCACAGATACTCCACACGTCCATTGCGAACGCAGATCGAATGGATCCTATCCGTTTCATACAGTCCCTGGCTGCATATCTTCCACAATGGCGACGATTCCGAAGACAAGCTTGCATATGAAGCGGGCAAAAGGCACGAACCAGTCCCGAAATAATCTTCGTTCACAATCAGAGGATCCTTCTCAACGAATCGCTCATGTGAAGCGGCTGGAGCATCTCGGATCTGGGATGTGTGCACCAGCTCCCTTTTCACACCGCCATCCATCTCCAACTCCACCTCAACCAGTCGAGGGGGGTACAAGCCCATCTGAGGATCCAGCAGTTTAGCAGCCAACCAGGTGAATGGAAGGTTCTTGGTGATCCGCACGAGAACCTGGATGTTGGCAGCATTCCTGATGTAACGGCTAACGATATTGCTCACGTGAAACGATCGGCCATATTCTACGACACGTGGTGACTGTCCGTCGAAGAAGTCCACCCGGAGTCCGCTCCCAAGTGTACCCACCACCATACCATGCCGAAGAGTCCCTTGCTCGTCTGGCACGTCCACAAAGTTCCAGTTTCCAGATTGCTCAGATTCCTCGTCCGGGCACTCCAGATCCTCCAAATAGCATTTCACAAACGATAAGAATCTGATACTAGGACGAGACATGTTTACTGCTTCTTCAGCTGGTCCACTCTTATTACATGGAAAATCTAATTCCCGTCTAGGAAGAAAAACGAATAGTTGGCGAAATTAAGACGGGAGTATCGGACATACTTGCAAACAATTGAGGGGCTTGGAGCGTTGGATAAACTGTTTGTACAGTGAGTGCACCGTTACAGACTTACAGTGCAACTTGCGCTGTGCAAGTACGCTCTCTGTCGTGCAGTGCGCACGCGAGATCAAATGCGTCAGAAATTGTGCCCAAGGCCCCAACGTGAACAATGCCCTGCGATACAGGCAGAGTGCGAATTGGTCGGTGAATACGTACTACTGTGTGACTCATTTGATCTCCCGCGGACAGTTCAGCGCCAACTGGAAAGAAGGTGTTGTTTATTTTACCGGATAGTAATAAAAAATTTCTCACCAGTGGGCAGAAATTTCTGCAGATACGTGCCGGCGGTAATTTACTACTGCGGGGCTGCAGTGTGGTATGAGCTATGCTGTTCGGCCCATACGTCCCCGAGTTCTTAATTTTGATTTACCTAATTGATTTTTAGGCTTTTATGCTACCAAAAAACCAAGAGGTTTTCTAGGGTACAAAACCTGCTCTAAACGATGCAAAAGGCAAAATCAAACTCAAGTCAAGCTTCCTTGGTCTGGGGATTTTTTTAATTACTGGCCCGTTGATTTAACGCTATATTACGGCTGCGGATAGCGGGTCCGTGAAACGTTTTTACCGGTAGTTCTAGTTCCTATTACGAAACTCCCGTGACCATGAAATCTCGCAAATCAACAAGCTCCGCTCGAGCAAATCACACCATCAGACAGAGCATATGCAAAACGGCTGCACATGATGTTTGATTTCGAAAGAAATTTACGGGCAGTACAGAGCAGAAGGAGATTACATTTTTAGGCACTACAGACCGAATGATGCCATACGCAGCACTGCCAGATTATTAATAACCGTTCATTACAATATAACCGTTGCCATGATGAGTTTATGCAATGACTAAAGAAGAATTTACTGCATAAGCATTAAGCAAACACACTTTCCTCACAACAATGTACTACTTACCGGCTAATACTCTTCTGAAAGAATGCAGAAATCTTGTTGAACATAATGGTTTTCGCATCTGAATAGCACTACAAGTGTAAACACAGCTTTAACATACAACCAGCTGGCAAATGGGACGACACCTCGGCGCCGTCCAGCTCGGCGTGCGACTTCTCGGTGCGACGACGACTGGACGCTGCAACGGTTAGGAGCTGCGACGTTTAGAATTTTTAACACTTCGGCGCTGGGCGTTTCGGAAAGCCGACGACAGTTATCACGACGACGACGCGCCGTAGTTATTGGTAATTTAAACTATACTGACGGTTTCTGCCTTGCAGTGATTTTTGCCGCAAGTCATTATCAATCGGCATTGCAGTACGGCGCGTGCTTCACATAAGTCGGTTCGTAAAGCAGATTTGAAATCATTTTTCGGTTAACGAAAACTTCGGAAATCGAAGAGGACGCTGAACATACGAGTAGTCCTATTTGTTAGTGAATACAATCAACATACTAGATACTGGTAAAGTAAGAAATCGCTAAGTTATTCCTGCAATATATTTGTTCGGAATGATCCAACATCTATTCAAAACATCAAATAACAACGAATCGGTGTGCGGGATGTACCATGAAAGTTATGTATGTACTTACAAATGATGTTTCTTTTAATATACATTTTCCACCACACGCTTTGGAGCCACAATTACTGTGCACTGGTTAGAAATTACAAACCTTACTGATGGCATATGGTTACCAAGCAGAAACTGGAGTGTTACTCGAAGCCAGCAATACCCCTTTAATCTGGAATTATATTCTAAAGAAAAATCTTTTAACGTTTACAATGTTTTAGCACGGAGTTCTGCCTAGTATCCATTGAAGAAGGCATTTTAGCGGCACATTTGAATGAATTCTAGGTAATCCGAAGGTCGATCTTATTTTATGCTGATAAGGAATGGCAAGCAGAAGAGCGGTGGCCACATATTCGTTGTACATATTATTATGGACTAAAAATAGCAGCTACGCTCTACCTACGTAACTGGTTTCCTGTAAACGTGCATCTACAATAAACTGGTGTGGAGAAACTGCAAGTGATAAAAGTCGTTTCGTGAGCGCAGTGATTTTTTGGATGCCGTTTCTTCGGTTCGGGGAGGATCTCACTTTTAAACTGACATTTGCCACGCATTGCAGCTAAATTTCTAACGGAGTGTTTTACATAGGTCTGCTGCTCCGTTTGACCTTTTCCAGTCATGGTCGACGGCTAGAAAGATTATGACTGTGAGTCAGGAGCGACATAGAGCAAGAATGCAGTTGTTCTTCGACCGATGGTGTCGTTCCGAGTCGACTTTCGACGCAGTCTATACAGTACGCATTAGCGTGAGTGCGCCCACTATACACAGAGTCCGTTTGCGAAACAGATACTCTGTCATTTGCAGCGAATCTCCCTGGAATCCTATGAAAGACAAGCTCACTGATCAATGAGGTCCTTATAGTTGGGTCGTAGCTTATGGCCGTGTACTGCAAATGCGCTAGTGAACTAACGTCATAAGGCAGGTCTCGGCTCAACTCGTTCTGCAGCCCTTTAGCCAGTATGTCAGCATTTCCGACATTCCCTTAATAGCCAACATTCCTCTAGGTTCCACGAGAAACTCAAAGTTTTCTAATAATCCTTTAGATACGGGACTGATATGTATTGCACCAGGCAGTCCATGGCTGCACATTCTCGAGGCCATGTTCACGGTGTCGCCGAATCTGCAGACACGAGACCAGTTCTTCTCTATTACCAATATTAGAATATTTTATATCCACTGCGATAAACAAGCTCATAACCCACAGGCAATAACGCGGACGTTTAGATCCCACAACTCCAGCCGCACAGGAACCTGAAACACCAATTTCTAAAAACAATTGCGTGGCCAATATTTTGTGCATGCTTACCGGAATGTACGCCGATTTTAAAGCGGAGATTTTTGAGGCACATAAGGCTTGATTCGCTCTCCATCAGCTTGATCGCAAAAAGTCCCATTCGATAAACATGTTCGATTCCAATTCTTTCCGGTAAACCGCTGGCTACCTGCAACAGACCGAGCTCTATTTTGGCACGACACTCCAGCTGGATTTCATACCACATATGAGTCGCCTACTGCCTCGACCTTATACACATTGTATTTCGTTGTCAGGAGATCAAAGCAGGTCTCGGTTTCTCCAATTAGACCGATCATTGCTTCAGGTGGACTGGTCGTAACAAAATCAGCGAATCCGAATAAGTCAGTAAACATGATGCTTACACAGTCGAATAGTTCAGCTTGCAGAGTTAGGCCAGCTCGCATTTGCCTGGCAATTGTTCTAGACGAAAAATATGATAAAGGACGTAACAACAGAATTACCAAGCAGGCAAACCGTGGTAAAAACTGCCCAATGATATCGTCACATTTGCGCTTCTCTTCGTTCAAGTGGGCTGTTCGAACTGCCACTTCGTCTTCGAGATTGATTGAATAATCAGCCAGCCGCTTAATAAATGTATCGACTAATTTATTGCCACCTGATTCCGAAACCAACAGAGGAGAAATACGCGAGCGTAAACTATGAATACTAGGGCGTTGTAAGGGGTCAGGATTCCAGCAAGAGCGCAGTACGTTCTCGAATAGTGGCAGTTCCTCCACATCAATTAATTCCTGAAGGGTTTGTGAGCCTTTTCTGGAGACCAAGCCAAGCAGCTCGTCTGTAAGTCGCAAAACTGTTTCTTCAATATTTGTTACTGAAGCATAAGTCCGTTAACACATACCTTTCTGTATTGGTTGCATCTGTCTGTACAATCTGCCCTTGGTTAGTATTTCATAAATAATAAAACCCGAAGCGTAGATGTCAACAGCCTGCATCGCGTTCACGTTAGTTGGATCTGGTACTTCCGGTGTCAGCGAATAAAGTGACTCAACAAAGAACGGTTGAATGATTTTCTTCAGATGAAGATATTCGTAACAACAGCATAGCTCAGTTTCTAGTCTATTGCTGACTAGATTGGATAATTTCAGTGTAAAATGCTTGTCTATACAACAAGCCAAGGTGCTAATACGGCCGTGGTAACGTAATGGACAAGAATGTATGAAACGGAGTGCCTAAGAAAGGAAAATGAACATCGTGACGATAGTTAGTAAATTTACATGGTTTTGACTTACTTGCAAATAATCAACAATCAACGAGCTAGCTAGTCCGAAATCATTTGTGATGAAACTGTTAAATATGTCGGGCAAAGATCCTCTAGTCGTCCATTCCGATACAGCAGCAATGGCGTAGCTATCTATATCCCTGCCGATTATTGTCAGCCCAAAAAACCGGCAGACGTTTGGACTGTCCAGTCCGTGAAGCTGAAACAAACGCAGTGCGGTGTTGGTTCTCAAATTCGTATTAGCAGATGTTTACCATTTTCATGAACTTGAGAAAATTTCGGCTTTGTGACAGTTCGCGGAAAGTTACGGAGCAATCGCGATGACAAATGCTTGTTATAGTGATCGGCTTTCCTTGGTAAACAGCAAAGGTCGAAATGGGCTCCTGGGAATCAAGATACTTCAACATCCCAGGTAAATGCACAATATAGGTCACCCACGCACAGTATTTTCAGCAGTTGTCATATCAGATACAGAGTCGCACGCTTCGTGCTTGTGTATTCGATTGGGACCAATCGAGAATATTGATGATGCCCCCGACTGGTAATGAGCTGAGCTCGGACATGCTGGCAGCGTCACTTGCCACCATGGATCAAACAGCTGTCGCGCGGTAGTTTTCCGGTTGATATGCCTTTGAATGTGGTAATTGCTTACTGCAGCACGTAAATATAAGCAGTTCAATTAATTTAACGAAAACGTCTGAATAATTTACCTTACACTGACCCACGATAGGAACGCCACACCGATGAGAACTACTAGAGTTGCATAGAGCGAATTGTATAGAGTGTTATCTGTAAAATGTCAGTGACGGGCGTGACTTATAATCCAGCTCATTAGACATGCTCTTACGCGACGGTTGACAAACAAGTTTCTGATGTGAGTGCCCACAGTTCGGCTCATTCGGTGGCGGAAAAGTTGAATTAACCCATATCTTCAGCGGAACAAGCTCGACGAGTGCTTGAGTCCTTCCTATCTTTTGCAGGAATGGCTATAATTATCCAGTGGGCGTTTTATGGTGTGTAGTACTAACACTGCCGTCTCATCTAATTTTGTATCTCGGGCTTTTCTGTTAGTGTTTAAATAATTTCATTTAATTCGCTCAAGTTGAAATGGGCTTGTTCAAGGAATCTTTCAGTTTTGAAACGAGCAAGGCAATAATCCTATTGGTAGCGATTTGTGTCCACCAGCGTTGCACGAACTCTAGAATTCTCGGGGGGATTCTACCCTGTGGATGTTTCAAGAGCGCACCTCAATCTCGCCAGATGGAGTGAAATGCGATATGTTCACGTCACTTCGCCGCTGGCCGTTGCTGTCGATGTAGATCGTACCGCCTCCGTCGTCATCCGTGAAGGTGCGGTTCAGAAAATATTTCGCTAATGTTTCGCCTCTTTTATCTACCAATATGGTCCTATCCGCAATACTGTCGTTGAGGACCTATAAGGTCACCTTGCTGCTTTGTTCAACAATTGTTACAGCATGGCACATTTTCTCTTACTTGCCCTATAGCGGTAACGGCCTGGTATGTGTCCACCAGAGTAATGAATGGCTGAAAGTGCAAACAAACTTTACACACTGACTTAGTGCACACAAGAATAGGTTGTGAACAAGTCGGCATATTAACTATCCACCTGATCAGCAAGCGCGTACGTGAAATTGTAGTCTCTTCGTGATCTTCTGACGAACTCCGGTCCGAGATAAGGGTGAGGAGTGTTGGCGTCAGATGGATGCACGATCATTACGGATTGAAAGGCTTGAAAGGCAATCTGCAAGTATCTACTTTAAGATTCGGTTTGTTTGATCATGCTAATAAAACCCTTCAGGACAAGGGTTATTCCTCTGATCATGTGGGATATTCGGCAGATCGATCGTTCCGCTTGTGAATCAGTCAAACTAATCGACCGCGCTCCATAATTTATATAACCAAAACTAGTTTCGAAACTCACTTCGAAAACAAATGGAATTGAAGTTTTGCACTAATTCTGGCACTTTTAGAATGGGGGACCGAGTTCGGCTCCCATTGTAAATGATCAACGTAATCGCATTTAAAAGTCTGATTATGAAAGTCACTACGGGATCCATTGCATGTGTTACCTGGTCGTAACTGTCGTTGTAATGCCAGTGTAACAATCCGTACATTTTGTTGTGCATTGGCTCGATAGCAATGTAAACCTGTTTTTAAAAAAAAAAGATTTAAGATATTCAAATCCAACGGCTTGCTCATTATGGGAAGGACAACGGCTATGCTGAGAGTCTTGAAGTTCAAGTCAACTTCTAGAGGTATTTCACATGTGTCACAACACGCACGTAGTCTCCATTTGTCATGTTCATCCGCGCTGCACTGATCTGTAAAAACTGGTCCATGTTAACAATTGTAAGTGGTTTCGGTTTTTCGTATCATCTGAAAATGTTACCAGAAAGTTTCGAAAGGACGCCGCATGACCGAAAAACAGCACGACTGAAACAAACGATGTTGTTTTTTCCATGTATTATACAGTACTCGATTGAATCAGTCACACTGACCTCTACTGCTCTTTTTAATCTCTCTGAGAATTGGTCCAAAGTTAAAGAAAATCTCTTGTTTTATGGAGATCTTGGTCACCGACTGCTGCATATTTGAGCAACTCTTCAAGTCATTAAGGATATCTTCTGCCACGAGAGAATAGAACACTGGCGAGTTCGTATCAATGACGAACGACGTTGTTGTCCAGGCATATTTGTTGAGAATTTCAATGTACAGTTCAGATAGAACCGTCTGAGAAAGGTAATTTGTGGCGATCCAGCTTGGATACAGTTGACGATTTCGAATATTACTAGTGGTCCCCACTCTGGAAACAAAAGTTACAATATATCGATAACTTGGAGAGTGTTGTTAATTACGTGCTAATCCATAAGTTATTCCACTGCGCTTGAAAGTACGGCATCTCCGTGGTTTCCACGCAAGCTACAATCAGAATAACCGTCACGTTTTCGGTGCACAATGTCTGATTACAAAGTGGCATGTGTTACCCGGTATGATGTATACGGTGAGGTCGGTTTCTCTCCGTTTCCAATAGTGCCATTCCGAGACCATTCTAACAGCATCATCGCTCAGATCCGCGCATGTGATAAGTTTTGGATTGTACAGATACTTGACAGTAAATCGCATTGTGCTGTTGTACTTTCGCTGTACATTCTCGGTGGCCACAGACATAGCGGGACCAAGGTAAGGAATCGATCCAAACCCAATGGGAACAATACGTCCAACAAACACTAAACTGACATTCAGAATGGCAACGCTGCTACTCAATGTGATAAAGATCAGAAATAATAAGATCTTGATTTTTTTCCCCATTATCAAAGCTTTTAGGATATTTAAAGGGAGAGTGCAGCAGGTTTCATAGCGGCATAGTACGGTAGATTTATTATACTGGATAGCCAAAACGGAACTCTTACTGAAGTGAAATGCGAACCAGAGGACCAAGCTTTGCTGAAAACATTACGGGTCAGTAGCTTCAGAAGCTTCACGCTGGGAGCATGAGCGTACCGGGAATTGCCGGAATGCCCACGCAAATCCATAAGATTATTGACTTCTCAATGTCAGTCAGCACACTGTTACTTACCCTGCTACTTTCTTAAACGAGCAGCTATAGCTATTGGTAGGAATTCTTGGGTTTGGGCACACAAGCACACAAATGCGCTTGCTGCAGTACAATACCGGACCAGACTTAAAGTCCCTTACGAGGGTTGTCTGCTCTTGTGACGTAATGAAAATAATAATAAGAGTGGATGAGCTCGGTCATAACAGTCTGTCGTGTGCAACCAACAAAGGAGCTTGAAAGCCACGCCAAAAGGCCACGCCATTATGAGATGAATAAGATTATGGAAACGGCATTTAAATCGGCACGATATCCGTGTCAGTTGGAACCCAATGGGTTGGCCAGAAATGATGGAAAAAGACCTGATGGAGGGACGTTAGTGCCGGTTGTGAACGGCCAGTACACATTGTCTGGGATGCCCCGTGCTCGAGTACAGTAGCGTCTGCGTAGGGGAACACTCAGGAAGGACAGCGGGATGGGCAGCACAGCGACACGGATGCCCGAAAGAGGCTGCAATACACTTCATTGTCAAACCATGCAGTACAAGTTCTATCCCGTCGCTTGTGAAACCCTTAAGGTGTGTTTAGCGAATCAACGAAGGAGTTGTTTAAGTTTGTAGGTCGAAAACGTTTTGATAAATGTAGCGACCCACGTTCGGAATCATTTTTAAACAACGTTTTTCTACTGCAGTTGCAATGAGGACGCAGTTTTTGGTTCTGTTTGAGTATTGGGTATCCAGCAAATGAGCGAGACCAGGTTGAATGTGCTAACACGTAATTTTTCAGAAGATATAGTTATCTGTGAGCTCTAGCGCATTAGTTGTGAAAGGAATGAGCTTTGCTGTTACTTACAGTAGTGCTGACCGACTTGGTCAGACCAAGTCGGATTAAATATACATGTTCGCTCACTGTCCAATCCTGTTCTAAGCAAATTTCAGGCTTGTCTTCAGGATCAAGGGTGGAATGCACGAAAGTGTTTTGGTGCGTTCCGGATTTCGAATATTTCTCATTGCTTGCGCACTTACCGCTTATCTGGATATGTGGATCCTTACTGAAAAGATTGCGCAACTGCATTGCCAATATTCTCGGCGCCTCTTTCTACCAACGGCTTTAAAAAACAGGGGCATTGTATAGTCCACATGTAACTTTTCTTGGTGTATTGAATTACCTGACGTGAACGGAGAATATGATCCAGTCGTACGAAAAGTACTTCAATTTGTGAGTTTCTGGGGCTTCCCTGGAGTCCAACACGATCATTTTAGTCATCTTCGCTGGGCCAGCTTCAGAATAGCTCGTGCGAGCTGTAGTACAATGTTATTTCGGGCATTGAACGTTACATTACTTACGTGTACATGCGCTATAATTATATTCATCGCATTTCGCCGTAAACACAACGTTATAGAAAAGGTTTGCATTTGCTAGCTGTGTTGGTCTGTATCGCCTCTCCAGCGTAACATTCGACATACGTATGCATTAAAATTCGGATTACCGTTTTGCCTGTTGTGCCCAAACCGAACATCATGGAAGCAGTTCAAACGTCGCTTTAACAAGTACATTCTTCAACAATGTCAGTCAATGGCCCCTACTGTGTGACCCTACATGAGGGCACGCGCCGCGCGGCAAAGGTGTGGATCGAATTTTCACTTACGTGTATGCAGGGGATACATATTGTACTGTATGTAACGCAATCAAGAGAAGATGCTACAGGCGACGATCTGAGATGCATTTTATGTGCTCTATGCCCTCATCAGCCAGGATTCACTTTGAACAAATGTTATTCTTTTCTTTGATCTTACTGCATAAGTATAGTCAGCACTATACGGCACTACACCAAGCATCTTCAGAATTGTTCGAGTCATAAAAGCCATTTATTCCATCCGCCACGCTGCGCAAAACCATGTGTCATCCTAACAGGACAATCCGCCGTACCCTGCAGATCGGACTGATGGATTACCTCACTATTTGACAAACTTTTAGAATATTAATGAACATTTACAACTGAAATTGTGAGACTTCTCTGTCGACGAAACTCAGGGACAGTTTTTACTTTTTATAAAGGTCCGATTTCGCTATCATCCCTTACATGCACATCTTGATAGACGTTCAGGGATATTTGCATTGCTAGCACTGCGTTTCAGTTTTACTGTACATTGTACATCAGTATACATTACTGTGCACTGTACATCACTTTTTAGTTTGTATACTGAACATTGTGCCCAATGCCCACTGCATTAGTATGCAAGTACAGGTTTGTTTCTGATGCTGCTGTTAGGGATTCTGGGCCATATACAATGGCGATCGGTGCGCAGAGTGTGGAACTGCTCGGCATGGAAGCTTCCCGGACTGGCCATATACTACAGCGAGTGACCGCGTACACACAGAGTAATGTTTACGATGTCGCTTGGGAGCGCATCTATCGCCGCGACACGGCTCTGTTGAAAGTGGCCACGAAAGTTTCTCTCATTATGACTAGAAAGCTTGTCCATTCGGTCTATTTCAGCGGATGCGAAACGCGTACTTGACGATGAAGACACATGCGCTGCAACAGGCAACACTGCGGTCTACGTTGAACATTAAGGTTTGCGTGGTCCGTGTGAACAGGGCGGGAGTTAACGTTAACTGACCGTTCCATTCGACCACACCGGTTAAACTATGGAACCACGAACTACAAGTTCTATTGCGCGCTTCTCATCAGAGGATCCTAGAGGTTCCAGAATTGACGTGGCAAGTTCGGAGATGTCCGATCATCACCTCGTCTGGTTTTGTAGGGTTCACCGATATACCCTCAAACATAATCAGTCAGCTGTTACAAGATGCTTGAAAATCCGTTGCCAGGAAATATTGTTTCTGACAGGCATGCACTGGAAGAATACATGTAATTTTTTTATGAACAGGCATGCGTAGTCAGTTTCCATAACAATTAGACATATTACTGGACCAGTACGTGTAAACTTACAGTCTCTACAAGCGAACCAAGAATAAGAAACTTTGTTTTGGACTTTTCGTGACCATTTCTCGTTTCTCGTGGTGCCCGTTATGAAATTATGTCTTTCAGGGTGTGACATGAAGTACTTTAACAGTTCTCCTCTAGCCTTCACGTGCATTCTGCTTCTCTGCATGCAGGATTTCAGTGTACTTAGCCTGACATGCTACAAATGCAAGCTTGGGGAATGCGATAAAAACGTTACAACTATGGTGTGTGTGGGCGGCGAGGCTTGTCATAAGGGTTCCCCGAATGATGGTCGAGATGTGTCCAAAACATGCTGGAAACCGGAAGAAGGCCAAGTTAATAAGTGCAGCAGACCGATGACTGACATCATTACATGTTACTGTGATACGGATCTCTGTAACAGTGGCGAGAAGAATGGTGCTTGTGGATCGCTGTTATTTTTAACATTTGGAGCGGCCTGGACTGCAGCATTATTTTTCGAAAAACTTTAATTGTCTGGCTTGGATCTTGGCAGGTATACCGAATAAATCATCGTTCGACTTCGAAACTGGATGTTTTCGACAATTGTTTGTTTACTATAGCAGCATGACCTGTACCGCCTCCGCTCGTTTGAGGCGGCTCCAGAGAATGAACTACGGTTACTTTCTTTTAAATGGATTGTTAACGCGCTGTAACACGACTGTAATTCAAATGTCAAAATCTTTTTTTAAATTGTGGCAAGAAGTGCACTGCACGAGATACATGCTAACAGTCATAAATACCGGTACGAGTTAAATACTGATGGCTTTCCAGTCATTGCGAACATTCCATTTTTTTGGCTGTGGTAACGGTGTACCAGTGTTCCAAAAGATTCGATAAGAGAGACTCTGAGAGAGCAAGAGTCTCGTGGGATACAACATTTTTTTTCATTAGAACTTGTATGCTCACCCAAATGGAAGAGTTTACAGATATCTTTTAATTAAGTCAAAAACGGATAGCATTGCCTACAAACTTTCTTTTCCTTAACAAGGTTATTATCGGCGGAACTAAAGATCATACGTTTCAAAGGTTTCAAAATATTTGCGATTGTACATAAGTGTTCTTTCTGTTTCAGAACCGCGCTTATCAACACGCCTTCTTTTTGAAATGTTTTCGAACTCCCGGTTGTTTTAGGGTGGGTCTCGAATTCGAAGCGAATCTCGATACGGTACGGAGGCGTGGCTAAACGAAGATACGGTTCGCGAAG